>JAFBJT010109728.1:0-12595 GCA_016785325.1 Chascanopsetta lugubris
CCATGATGTCCACTGGTCTCTGCTCATGACGGTAAAAGTTCTAAAGAGGTAATAAAAACCAAAGCGCACACACATGGTTTCCTTTTCCAAAATAAAACTGTTGATTGTCTCAAATTTCCTCTCGGCTGAACACACAGGATCAGAGCCAGGTGGAGCAGCCCCGTCCATGTTTTAAGAGCTGCCAGAGTGGAGGGACTCCCTGATTTCAAGTTTCTCTATAAGCTGGCATCTCGCCTGCCCTGCTTCACGCGTCCATGCGCTGATATACAAGCCAAGACAGAGAGCTAGCAAAGTCACATCCCGGCTTTCCGTTGTTTGGGAACAGCAAAGCAAAAAATTCTTGGAGATGCTGTCGCGCCCAAGTGATCGTTCATTGTTGTGTAATGATTTGATGGGATTAGCAAACACTGGGCAAAGATTTCAGTTGTATTATTACGGGTAAATCCGCCTCCGGAAAATTGGTGAGAGGACAAAATTCAGTGTCGATTTTTGGGGCAACTATCAGAAATATCTCTTACCGCCCTGTCTTCAACTATGAAGTGAACCCCGGTGACAATACAGCATAAAAATCCCAGGTCAGAGAGTGAGAGTGAGTGTCCTGATGATGGTTTGGACTCACACACATGGCAGAAGTGAAGGAACAAAACAAAGGCTCTTTAAAAGTGGAATCATAAATACATCAACTTGATTTGAATGCTTTCAGCGATAAGAGCCGCCACTACTGTCCACACACGGATGTGGAGCTGAAGTGTCATGCTTTATCAAGGTGCCACCAAAGCGGCAACCTCCGGGCCTGACGGATGAGGGCAATAGGGCAGTGGAAAAACGTGCAGTTTGGCCTCAAAAGCGAGTCAATCCCCATAGACCCCCATGTTAAAATGGTCACGTGAACCGCCCACTACGAGCCTCATAAGCACTCTGCAGAAACCTACGGGTATCTTCATTAAGCTATCTTTGCAAAGAGTCTATGGTGTCGCCCAATGGACTCATCAGACTTTGAGCATCTGTACTGGTTGTATTATTTGACATAATCTCAATAAACCTGCAGTGGATAACCATCTGTTTCATTAACTGTCTGAGAATAAGGCAGCCTCACTAAAACAACTTGTACGTCTTGTCATTTTCACTGATGCAACACGAGCAATTCTGTCACTTTGCGAGACGCACCGCATCAATTAAGTATTTTACCCCATAACCACACAAGCGGGAGACCAAGACGAAGCGATGAAGCCAAGTAAAAAGTCAATGTTGAAAGTGCAAACAGGGGGGGGAAGACAAAGAGACAGAGAGAGAGAGAAAGAGAGAGAGAGAGAGAGAGAGAGAGAGAGAGAGAGAGAGAGAGAGAGAAGGGTCAAGTTCAGGCATGAGAGTGGCGAGGGAGGAGCGAGCAAATTGGCTAAAAGCACAGGTCTCAACTCCAGCGCACAAATCCTAATAACATGACACTTAAAAAACACAAAGAGCTCAACGGTGGCGAGAGGCAACAACACAAACATCAGAAACAGTCAAGAGACTGAATACCGTCCGAGACAACTTGTCAACTTTTAGACCCACTCAAACTAACTTTTTGATCTTTTTTGGAGACGAGATGGAACTCAAAACTAGGAGTCAAGCACTCATACAAGAACCATGAAATCTATGATATTCAGTCTTATTTGCACGTCAAAAACACGACTGACAACAAGCTAAGACAACTTCAATGGCAATCAAAGTTGCTTTCAGACTGGCACGCAAGTCCAGGAAAAAGTCCTGGAAATGTATTAGAGAACAGAAATGTCCATGTCCAAGGCCGTTAAAGGAAAGTCTTGAGTGACAGTGAGGTGTGTTGATGATGTTTCTGACACGTGAAGTACATCAAAGGATATTAATACAAAGGAGGGGCCAAACGTGTGCAAGATATTGCAAATGCCATTCCGGAAAACCAGGAATTCAAGTGTGAAGGGCCAACACCAGTGTTGATGTGCCGTAAACTGAAGGCAAATTTGTGTTGTAGTGTCAAAGCGACGCTGTGGGTTCACCAATGCACGGTTGTCAGCATTCCTAGCTCTGCATCAGTGTATGGTTACACGGTCAGAATTCCTATAGACGAAGAGTCGCAACATGGAGTTTTACTTCTCCTTGAGCTTTTCGCTGTTTACAGTTTCTGCGGTCTGCTTTTTTTCATTTCGTACAGGACAACAGCATGTATGAAGGTAAATGTGTCTGAGACGTAAAAATATAAAGATTCAATGCTGAGATCCCCTTTTGTCGGAACTGCACAGACCAAGCTTGACCAAGAGATCACATGGTGACAATAGTAATGGTTGAAACTGGCTCACGAGCTGGAGGCATCTGTAGAAAACAACATAATGCATCATATCCTTTATGATTTGAAGGTGCCACCGAGACTCCAAACCGCCAGAGTGAAGGTGCCATCTCGCGTTTTTGCCCTTCAAATCTGGGGCACTCTTGTCTACGAGCAATTTGTTCTTTTGTTGCTCCATGTGCTCTATTTTCATCTTCTTCTCTTGTTAGGATTGTGAGAGGAGAGCATATAAGGGCTTGATGGAGTGGTGAGTCAGAGGCAGGACGACTTGAACGAGAGAGAAGGGGAGAGGGAGAGAGAGAGAAGTAGAGAGAGAGGGAGGGAGAGAGGGAGAGAGAGAGAGAGAGAAAGAGACCAGGGAGGCCAATGTCAATCCCACAGCAAACAGCAGTGGATAATCATGGGCTTTAGGAAAACACTGTGTCCATAATGCTATTACCCAGGATTACCTACTCCAGCAGTGAAGGCGAGACTCTCTTCACAGTGTGCCACAGACCTTTCAGATAATCATCTTATCACACACGACAAACTCAGAGGAAACATCCCGTTATTCAGAGAGGATGGAGAAATCTGTGGCGTGTTTTGGATGAAGACATAATGTATGCCGAAATTATTCCAGCGAAAAAAGAAAAAAAAACATATTTTGAAAATTAGCACGCTTCCTCCCTCTCTCTCTCTCTCTCTCTCTCTCTCTCTCTCGCTCCATTTCATTCTCTCACTGTCTCTTCCTCCCGGGGCGCTCTCTCCTTCTCCCGCAGGGCAATTAGAGACAAGATTTTACGCATTGTTCAGCTTATCAATTAGCCATAACACCTTCCCCCCTCTGATTGGCCTGTAATGAACGTAATGGTTTTAACAGTCAGGAGTTTCAACTATTAGAAGCGCTGTGCTAATGGTGTCGCCACGGCGATAGAGTCACAGTAACAGCTTGGCGGAAGAGCAGGAAGGAGGAGAAGGAGGAGGAGGAGGATGGAAGGGTGGTGGTGGCGGCGGGGGTAAGTCAGCTCTCCCTAACATATCTCTAATTAGAGCTCACAGTCAGTCATTACTGATGTAATAGGGTGTAACACTAATGGCTATCAGGCGAGCGCCCACAAACAACAGAAGGGGGCTCTTGTAAGGTAAGAGGAGCAGAAAATCTATGGAGGAGGGAGGAGAACAAAAAATCCAGAGAATATGATGAGGTGAAATGGAAAGTTGGCGCATGTGTGTGTGTGTGTGTGTGTTGTGTGTGTGTGTGTTTACTACATAGCCGCGTGGAAGATAAGGTTTTATGTGCAGCCGTCAGGCCAGGGCCCATTAAGGGAACAGCGTTCCTGTTGGTGAAACCTGTCATGTTAGACACCGGCCACATATAAAGACAGACCAGACTAAAAACGGAGGAAAATTAAGGAGGTACGAGCACAGACGCTGGTTGAAGACGGACGGACAGACAGACAGACAGAGAGACAAGACTCCTGGTTAAGCACTTACACCTTGTTAGCACTGATGTGCTCCGTGGCCCATTCAGCCAGTGATGCATGTTTTTACACTTTTCAGCAGAAAATTGCCGGAGCCAAACAGAGTGACAGTGGTGGAGATAAGGACGGCGGGATGATAGGAAGCCAGCGTCTGGAGAAACGAGAAGTGACAGCCTTGAAACGAGGGTTGAATTCAGCTGGGAGGAAGAGCGGAGAGAGTCTGAGGAGTTTGAGAAATGAAATGTGTTGATTTACAGGGGTTTTAACATGAACATTAATGATGTGTTTTGAAGTGTCACCGTTGTGTAGCCGGGGAGCCTTGGTATGTTGTGGGGTATCTGTGATGAGTTCAGTTTCTATGCAGTCATTAAAGTGGACTGAGCTAAGCTGCTACCATTGAGTTTACTTAACAAGAACAGCTCTATATTTACATCCTGTCACCATCACTACTTGTGGATGTGTCTATTGACGTTTACTGGTTGGTAGACAAGGATGAATGTCATGTTGGTGTCTTGTTGATTTGGGGGAGAAGCTGTGTTTCATTTGAGTGGACAAAATGAATTAGTGTAATATTACTTTTGCAAATGGTAAATGTTATATATATTTACATATATTTAAGATATTTACACATTCACTCATACAAACATTCTCCCAATACATCTGACACTTTCTATCTTCTCAAGAGCACTTTGATCAAACCACTGACCATCCCATTAGGACAATCTTCTCCTTTTCTCAGATCCACTTCCACCTTAAAAGTGGCTCGCACTTAAAAGGTGCAGTGTGCAAGATTTGATTCAAGTTATCTTGATGGAGGCCACCATGTTTGGTGCAAGGATAAACTGAGCACCTTTTGAGGTGCTATGGTTGCTGAAGGCTACCATGTGTTCTCCTTCATAAGGGTAAAGGTGAAAGGTGTTCAGCTGCAACATGCAACCTCTCCACTAGAAGTCACCTAATCCCATTGTCCATGTTTTTAATGAATGTCACTGTAATTCAAAAATTACTTCCATTGTTTGGAATCAAACAAACAGTCTGTCAGTCCTGCTGACTAACGTGATAATACAAAAAAAAAACAAAAAAAAACCTATACATTCTGCCAGGATCGAGTTCCTCAGGTCCTCTGAGGAAACTAAGTTGAGCCTTGGAGGAATATCGGATGTGTAACCTTATTGTGCAGCTTCACTCACAACAGTGGTCACAGACCTGGCCTTTGCAGGAGCTGCAGGACTTCAGGGGGGTCTCCATTTCTTTAAATCAGCCTTGAACGTGTGTGTGGGTGTGTATGTGCGTGTGTGAGCATCTGAGACTTGGCATGGAGGGGGTTGGGGGTGCGGGGGCTCCTCGCTTGCCCAACTATAGTCCCTGATCCCGAATTTGAAATAAGGTCATTGTCCCCGGGAGGCCCCAAGTCAAAGCCTCCCTTCTTCACCTGCCCTTTCCTCATCGCCTCCTTTTCTTTAACTCTTCACCTGGGTCCCAGGTTTCCTCCTTCCTCTCAGTCACATGTTTTTTTAATATCTTCACATTGTTTCTCCAAATAGCCAATTCCACGGACATGTTACACTAGTAAAACACCTCCATAATGTACGGCTAAGTAAAGTGAGGGTGATAGGGATTTGAACAATATGATAATATGATAACTATGATATGTGGCATATGCCGCCTTTTAGCTTACGTTTGTTAAGGTTAGATTACAGGTAGGGTAGGGTTGTGTAGGGTTGGTTAGAGTTAGGTTGTGTTGGGTAGGGTTGCGTAGGGTTGGGTTGGTTAGGGTTGGATTGGGTTGGGTAGGGTTGCGTAGAGTTGGGTTGGTTAGGGTTGGGTTGGGTAGTGTAGGATTGGTTAGTGTTGGGTAGGATTGGTTAGGATTGGGTTGGATTGTGTTACAGGTAGGGATGGCTAGGGTTGTTCAGCATTGGGTTACGGGTAGGGTTGGGTAGGACTGGTTAGGGTAGGTTAAGGTAAGGTAAGGTAAGGTTAGGGTTAGTAAAGTAATCATTAGAATGAAGATTCAGGAGTGATTCATTTGCATCATGTGAGCGTGTTAGTCAGATATAAAAAAATGTGTACCTGTATTTTCAAAGTCCAGTTTTAGTCAAACATATATTAAATTGATTTTGTCTCACGTCATGTAAACATAGTGCCTGACTCAGCCTCTTTAATTCTGCTCCTAATGAATACTGTCCTTCACCTCAGTAGGAGAACAATTATGTTTGTCTGTCTTATCCTCTGCAAAAAAAAAGATGGCGGTAATGTCATTGGTCCCTAATTTAATTGGGAAATGAATTTTATGGATTAGCAAAACAATACAAAAATGGTGGTGTTAGATAGCGTAGGTAATAAATGTATTAAAGCACATGGAGTGTGTGTGTGTGTGCGTGGCCACACAGATGCATAGGACACCGAGCGAGCAGGACAATAACACACCATTCTTATGCTAATCAAGGAGGCCATTAATGTTTACATTCAAAATCAGGCCTTCCAAAGAAATACATTCACCCCCTGCTAAACAAGGATAATTAGTTTCTTCTTAAAACCCATATTCCATTAACTCAGGTGAATCCATCTGAGTTTCATCAAATTTCTGCTTCATTTCGCATGATAATGCAATTTAAAAAGCAAATGGCATATTCACACAAACATACTAGGTGAGGGGAGAAAGCACCTATGAGAAAGTAATATATGTGTAAAAAAATTGCTTTTTGTTGTCGTGCCATTTTAAGATGTGAACGCAAATATGTAAAAGTGTTTCCCGTAATTCAATGCTGCTGATTTATGCATAAATGAAAATTTCTTCAGTCTAAACAGCTTATTGGTGATTAAGGAAATGATGGCATTAAATGCCCCCTGCTGGCTCTCTGAACACTTAGTATATACACAGCATATATGACACCGTATGATAGGATTCTGTGAGAATGGCACTTTGATAAGAAGCGGTAAACATCTACAAATCAACCGTGGAATAACAGACACCAACCTTTAGCTTCTACGTGTTGAGTAACATACGTATGCTTTATGTCGGGGGGGGGGGTTAAAGGTCAACTGGTCCACATGTACGTATGCACACATCCATGTATACAGAGCAATGAACATCCAGAGAGTACTTTCGACTACACTCTCACAAAAGTCCAAATTTGGCTCAGGCCCCAGTCACTTTTTCGAATGGTGTGTGAATGTGCGCGGGTGAGTGAAAGAGAGCGGGTGAGTGGGGGTGAGGGGAGTGGGTGTAATTTGATAAAAAAAAAAATAAAAAAATACAAAATGATCCAAAAAAGCACACCTTTTGTATTCCAGCCTTTATGCAATTTCTTTGTTTTCACATATTCTCTTTTTACTGTGCAAAAACACTTATTCATATAGAAAGGTGGCTAGTTTTACATGTCACACACACACACACACAGACACACACACGCACATGCACGCACACACACACGGTGTAATGGATAGGAGCTGGCTGAGGGCGTCTGTCAGGGGCGACTGTTCTAATCAGAGCAGTGGGGAGAGAGATAAAGGAGAAAATAATGAGTGTGGCATCAGGCCTTTCATAGCGCAACAAAAGGCCACGGGATCAGATAGGCACACACAATGTGGAGAGGAGAGGAAGGGAGGAGAGGAAGAGAGGGAGAGAGAGAGAGGGAGGGATGGGAGGAGGCAGAGCGGGGAGGGAGAGAGAGAGAGAGAGAGAGAGAGAGAGAGAGAGAGAGAGAGAGAGAGGGATGGACAGGCAATGGGCTTGCTAATAAGCCCTCTTGCACTGTAGGTGATGTAGGCAACAGTATGTGACATTATAAAATGCAAGCGTATGTGTGGCTTTGCTCAAAGGATCCCGTCGATGGGGTCAGATGGACGTTTCCATGACAACATCAATCATTTTAGCGCGGCGCGGCCCTTCAGCCGGAGCTGATTATGAATGCATCTCCCCTCCGTTTTCGTACACATCCCTCCATTTTCCATCTCAAAATACTTTGCCGGGCTTGGTGGCCTCTTCCCTCCTCCTGATTAGTGCCGCTTCATTTGCCGGCTGCGATAATTTCCAGTCATCCTTTGATTATTAATGCTTAATTTACCCAGATTACACTCCTTTGATTATTAATGCCTAATTTAGCCTGATGACTCCAGTCATTAGACAGTGCCCAAACTGAAAGCAAACAACCTCAGTGGTCTTCCAATGTTCCGATACAGCCTCTTCTCCAGATAATGATACTGTTCAGAGGAGGCCGGCGCCTCCGTGGGTGTTAAGTCAATGCCCACGGGCTTTTTTTTTGGGTTTGTTTTTTTTTTTTAAACCCAAACTCCCATCAAACTTTAAAGAGAAAAGAAATACTAATTAGAAAATGCAAGCTAGGAGGAATGAGCAGGCAGACTCAGAACAGAAAATCCTATTCACAGACTTAATGAGCTTGTCGAAGCTGAATAATTGATTTCTAATTCTAGCCTGCAGCTGTTGACCCAACCGGGGAGTGTTTTTGAATGGAGCTGAAATATGTTGCGCTCCGACTTGGCACTGCTGACTTTCTGGTGGCGGAGAACATCAGCGGCGTGTGCACCTTGCACTTGTGTGTGTGTGTGTGTGTGTGTGTGGGGGGGGGGGGGGGTGTTTCTCCTCCTGCACGGCTTTTATTTTTTGACGCAAAACGTAACATTTTTGCTCAAAACAAACATCATCCGAAGCTTCTTTTTAAAAGATGTTTCACACGATCTTAATGAGGGGAGAAAAAAGGAAAAGGCATTTATTTGTTTTAGCTGCGGGGTATAAACTCCTCTCTCTCCCCGTGTATAAAAGCGTTGGGAACCGGTGTCCATATCAGATTGTGGGTGTTTTATGTTTGGCTCATTTGCTGCGGAGTGATTCTTTGTTGCGTCCTGCGTGGACGATCATATCCTGGGGGCTCTGGGGCAGCAGGAGCAGCACAGAGCACCCTGTGTGTGAACCACAGCCGCCCAGCGTCCCTGTAAGATGACCTCACGGAAAATAGACCCTAATTATTGCCGTGACAGCCCATGCTATCATATTCTGCCAGATCAGTCACTACATAGGAGGGGGGTAGAGAAAAATTAACAGAAATATATACCACTGGGCTACCAGCCTCTCCTCCCCCGCGCCCCACCCCCCTTAAACTGAGCCCATTTATTTTTAATACCCTAATCAGCAGGTCCCAAAGGTGGCTTGGCTCTCACTCACCTGCACAGGCAGGCACAGGTGAGTACAGGTAAGGAGGAGGAGGAGGAGGCGGAGGAGGAGGAGGAGGCGGAGGCTTCTCCATTTTTTTTTTTTAAATCAACAAACTTGAACCGAGATAAACACAACTTTCCACCTGCGTACAAGACTGGAGGATATCGCGGATTAGAGACGAGCCAGAGGCCCGAGAGGAAACAGTAATTACAAGACACGGAGTTTAAGGCCGACAGCAGTGATTAGCTCAAGGACCGTCCTCTTCCCGAAGCCCGTAGACATTAGGGCCCGGATCATTATATGATACATTTCAGGGCTATTTGCCTGGTTTTTGTTCCCAGGGACAGTTTTCCGAGAGACACCCTGGGAATGGGACATACTACACCAGTATAGCTAGCACCGTGAGAAAAACATGGTGGATATCGATGCGCCGTGCTGACGGGAGGATGGTGCTCGGTGATGAGCACGATACTTGTTTCAGTGTTAGCGTTGCAACACAAGACAAACTGGATTTTTGAAACAAACAAAAAAAAAAGAAAAAATAGTAAGTTAAAGGTGCAGTGTGTAAGATTTCGGTCATTTTTGTCACATCAATTGGTCGGGAAAAAAATGCAACAGAACCATGACATGCTGACATTTGCATGATCACCAAAATGTATCACTTTACATTCGTTCGTATGTCCTTTTTTACAATTGTAAAAACATGGCGGCCTCCACAGAGAGGAGCCGCTCCTCTAGAGTCAGTTAAGGGTAGTGGGAGAAAAATGAAAACATAAACATGATTATAAATTCACGAAAATGTCAGTATGTCATCGTTTTAAAAGTGACAAAAATGACTGAAATCGTACACACTGCAGCTTTAAATTGCATATTTACATAAGGAGCGGGTCCTCTTCACGGGGGGCCGCCATGTTTTCCCAGCAGCCCAGAGCAGACATATCAAACATCTTTCGAGTTGTATTGACAACTGAGAGCTCCTCTAGGTTCTCCTGCATTCACGGAATGGTGAGAGTGAGGATGGATACAACAGGCAACTTCACCACTAGATGTCACCAAATCTTACACACCGCACCTTTTAACCAAATATTCCACGAATTAGACTTCAGCAGCTAACGCAGGGAAATGAACTGCTCCATTCACTTCTACTGAACTTTTACAACTTAGGTCTTAGCTATGGGTGTTTGCACTGTCCAAGAACTCTATAATGTCAGGGGGTTTTCGGTGACACAGGGCCGACATGCCAGATGAGGGATCACTGTGAGGTCTAACTAATTCTTTTATAAGGAAGTTTCTTTCAAAATATATGTTACGTGAACCCAATGGCTCCGTTTACCTGACAGTCTTTTGAAGTAAACCTCCACTTCCTTTTCTTCTGCATCCCGCTGACCTTTATCTTAATATGGAGACACGCAGCAGTGATGGAGGAAGTGTAAACATAGTCTCAATTGGAGCGTGTATGATTTTGTTGCAGGGGAAAAGTTAAAGGTACAGTGTGTAGGATTAGTGACACTGTATGATGAAGTCGCTCAACCTTCCCACCCGAGCACGTCGGAGAATTTATCCTATTCACATATATATCGTTTTCAACGTCTGCCCAACGTGGTCGTAAATATAATGAATGCGCTGCAAAGGTTTAACACAGTGAATAGTGAGGGCAGACAGATAAGACTATTTGTGGACCAATGCCAATATATATTTTCATTTAGGATGTAAATGATTTGATAATATGAAATTGTCTATGATTCAAAATGAGTCAATACAACCCTGATGGAAAAAATAAATAGATAAAATACTTTACAGTTAAACCTGAGGTTGGAATTTAAATTGAAAGAAATGATGATAAATATACAGAACCTGACTTAAAAGTAATAAAAATTATTTTACCGAGAGTTAAAACACTAATTCATATATTTTTTGCTTTGTTTAAAAAAAAAGGTGATATATATTACCTAACCAATGGGGACTATTGTCTTTAATTCTATTATTCTTTTGCTTGCCATCTCATCGTCACCAAAACACTGCGAAAGTCATGATAATGAAAATGAAGCTGCAAAACGTTTGAATAATGTTTCAAATGCAAGTTTCCACAATCGCTACATTGTTGCATTCCAATGTATCTGGAGGATTATTTGACTTGTAAGTCTTGGTCTCTGGGAAAATTTCAATTCTATTCTTTTTTCCAAGCTTTCTTAAAATCCCGTTAAGTACACAAACACCTTTATCTTTGAGATTAAAGGTGCATTCAAAAAGCTACAACATGGTGGGCGTGCGTGCATTGAAAAGCTGGCAGTGTCCGTGAATGCAACAAATTCACCAGTCTCGCTCTAACTTGTCTTTTCTTGTCTCGTCTTATTTGGTTCTTGAACGCAGCCCTAAGTTCCGCTCAAGGGTGATATAAAGTTTTCTTTATTTCTTATACTGTCGAATGAAGGAAATAAAAAAATATTAAAGAACAATAACTTCTTTCAGAGAACTAGTATTCTGCTCTACTTCTCAAAACTGGTGAAAAACTTTTGGAATAGTTTACAACTTTTAAGGACACGAGAGACGTTGTTTAAACGTTTCCAGTGACAGAAGTTGGAGTGAATGGACGGTTTGGAGAAATCGTCTTTTATCCAAATAACTTAAATGAACCTGGCCGTTGTTTATTGTGTTAGGACACGTGTCTCTTTCAGTCCTTCGAGTTAAAGAACTAGATAAAGGTGCTTCCACAGGGTTCCTAGAGCTTTGGAGGAGTTCAATTTAAGGCTTTTAAATGGATCAATTAAAATAAATAACATAATAAAATCTTTCATCTCTTTTATTTATAACTAAATATCAGTGGCTTTTAACCAACAACACAAGTCAATGAAGCATAAAGTCTTTTTCTAGTATTTTCTAAGCATATGTCTTTCTAAGAGTTAGTTATTTAAGATCTTTTAATCCTAGTGTTCTAATCCCTCTAGTCCTGGTTGAACTGTTTTTGTTCAATTAGCATTTTTACATTTCGAGGTTTGATAAACGTTTGTCACTCCTCCACCAAACCAATTCTTCTGTGTTTGTGGAGGTTTGTCAGCTCGTTGGTGCTCATTAGCGCCACCGCCTGGAGCAAAGAGTGAGTTTCTCAAAAATCATCTTTATAGGTCTAATGAAATCAAAGACGCCTGAAGGCGAACTTATGACATTTTAAGGCTATTTAAGGCCGTGGTTTGAAAGGAATACATTTCCAACTCACAGTCCCCTGCATTCTCCTGAACTTCAATTCAAGTTTCCTTGTTTTGTGCTGTTCCCCTCTGGAATTTCACGTTTTGTCATGTGACAACTTTATGGCGGGATGACCTCATTTGTCCGTCTCGCTCCAAATTTTTTTTTCAGCGCACGTGTGCGGCAGATCCACACGGACGCGGCGCGCGCACACACACACACACACACACACACACACCAACACACACAATCAGCCGTGGTAATAAAATAATGAGATTAATCTCACTGATTACAAAAATCAGCCTCCTCGAGACAACTGTAATGTTGTTTCTGATTGTGAGTGCGCACACGTCTTTTTTTACTGGCGGGGAGAAGAAAGCTGGCGGCGGCTGCCCTCGTAACCCCGCGCTGCCCTCCATTGCCCCCCCCCCCCCCCCCCCCCCCCCCCCCCCCCCCCCCCCCCCCCCCCCC
>JAFBJT010109728.1:12605-27605 GCA_016785325.1 Chascanopsetta lugubris
CCCCCGCCCCTCTCCCGTGCTGTCACCGGCCATGTGTAGTGTGTAATAGGCACTGACAGTGTTTGTGCAGGTCAGTAACCCTGTGGCCCCGTCTAATTGAGGCTAAGGATCCCGGCTTGTCCTGCCATCTATAATTAACCACATCATCTGCGGCCGTATGAAAGATTCAGCTGGACTGGGGAGTGGCCGACACATGATCCCGCCGTTGGTGTTTATTGCCGCCGGCGCGTATAAATGTGTGTGTGTGTGTGTGTGTGTGTGTGTGTGCGTGTGTTGTCGTGGCGACTCGGGAGAATCATCTGATTTGCTGAACAAGTGAAATGATAACATAGACGTGGAGGTGTGTGTTTAACCTCAGAATGATCATTCGTGACACTTTGTACAATGCTGTGTACATTATGTGTTTGAAGACCGGGCCTATGTTGTGTGTGTGTGTGTGTGATGTTATTGCTAAATGACGACCACGAGCACAGACGTCCAGTAAGTGCACATCAACAGACTTTGCTGTGTCCTCTCTCTCTCTCGCTCTCGCTTGCTCTCGCTCGCTCTCTCTCCCCGGTTTGATCTTTGCAGTGACAGAAACTTGAAGTGTACTATGCCCCTTCAAACACCTTGCCCCCACCCACCCCCCGCTTACTCTCCTTCTCCTTCTCCTTACTCACGTCTCTCAGCTCTCCCCCTCTACCTCCCTACCCCACTCTCTCTCTCTCTCTCTCTTTCCTGTCGATGCCTTTGAAATACAGCCTTTCAGAAAAAAAAAAAGAGAAATGCTGCTTTTTTGAATTAATGAATCATTTTTCTCTCTCTCTCTCTCTCTTTCCTGTCGATGCCTTTGAAATACAGCCTTTCAGAAAAAAAAAAGAGAAATGCTGCTTTTTTGAATTAATGAATCATTTTGAGCCAGGTGTAGCTGGGGTGAGTGGGGGTGGGAGGGAGGGGTAAAAGAGGGGAGGTGGGGCAGGAGGTGGGGTGGGGGGGGTGTAGGGGCAAGAGGGAAGGGAAAGCGGAGTGTGTGTGTGTGCGGGTGGGGGGGGGGTTCTCTGATAAATACAGAGAGGAGAGTGTCACCATTACCAGTCCCTTCCTCTCCTTCTGCCTGATGCACCTCCACCCAGTGCGTGCGTGCACACACACACACACACACACACACACACACACACACACACACACACACACACACACACACACACACACACACACACACACACAGGCCTCCGCTTTTCCTCCGCCCCCCTCCCTCCCCAGCCCTAGATGAAAGGCCTGGCTCGTTCCTGTACCTTTAATTTAAAGCTGAAAAGGAAAACGAGAGCGGGGGTGCGAAACACGCTTATGAATATGGAGAAAATTGAATGAGAACCGTCCCTTTGAATAAATCAGGATGAATGTCCCCTGGCCTTGTTAGGAGGGAGGTCGCAGGAGATCCTTGGATATACAGATGAAGAGCAGCATGATGGACCACTGCGTGTGTGTGTGTGAGTGTGTGTGTGTGTATTATTGTTGGGCATATGATTTTAAAAGTTGAGATATTTATCACTGTCCCTCAATCTGTATTTTATGCATTTACATAAGTACAACAAATCCTTGGGCAGGGATAATGATAATCAAATGTTCTACGTCAGCGAGGCAACGGTAACAAACACACATCGTCTGCTCATTTCAATGAGTGAAAATATTGGGGTTTTGAACCTGCGCAAATAAGCTGAGGATGTGACATGAACTGGACGGAGCAACAGATTTGGAATTATATAAATAAATACTTAATAACCTAACTTATGATTTTTCCATCCTGTTTTTATTGACGTTTGGAATTGTTTATATATATATATATATATATATTAAAAAGAAGAGATTCATCCATATGAAAAGAATAAACTAATATTGTCGGAAAACAACGTTGAGAAACAAACGATCTGCCATGTGTTTTGATTATTTTGATTCCGTCCATGACCCTTCCATGAACATGGAGAGGGTGAGGGGTCAAACACCTCCGGCGCAGTGGGCTTCTCCTCTGAGAACGGTCAGTGTGGACTATGAGTCACATACACTACATTGGGGGGTTCACTTTTAATAGTCGTCTAATTTTAGTGACATCTTTATGACGTTGTCGTCACGAGCAGTAAGGTTGCGTTTCGTCTGATTCGACTCTACAGGTGTGCCTAATAAAGTGAACCGTATAATATCACAACATCAGAACTATTGTGTTTGGTCTATTGAAATGTATTAATGTGGCCACTTTGTGTGTATATATATATATATATATAATTTTGAAACTATAATTAATCATATGGAAATTATTACTACAATATCAAGGTGCATTGTCATGGCATATATAGTACATACATATGTACAGTACAGCAGATACATACATGTATATTTCCTGTTCCAGTTAGTCCTGTCAATTACCCCCCCCCCCCCCCCCCCCCTTTAACACTTTCATATAGAGAGCCGGCCTCACATGCAAGGCGGTGAAACGACAGAATATTTGATAATTGTCTTGACAAATTATTGAAAACTACAAATCTAATTGTCAAAATACATGTCAGAGTTACTACGCCGACGTGTGTGAATACCTCATTATGTGTCCATTAGGCCGCGCGCACGCTGTATAGGCAGGATTTGGCTCGTACGTCTCCTCTCCGTCGCTCATTTCCACGTTTGTTCAAGTCTAAAACAAAAAAAACGATAAAAAAAAACAGAAAATGAACAGCCCTGCTTTAGATTTCATAATCAACAGATTCGTGGAGTTATATTTCTTATGAACACAGCACAAAAGGCAAAGCAGGAGGAGGGGGGGGGGTGTGGATATGGGGGAGGTGGATGAGTGTAAAGATTCTGTATCATTTGAAGGCTCACTCGAACCCCCCCCCCCCCACCCCGCCGTCTATTGTGAGCGGGAGGGAAAAACACAAATTCCCCACTACTTTGGTGAAGAAGGAGACACTGACTGACACTCATGAGTTAAATGCTAATTGAAGGCAGCAGAGGTTTGGATGTGAGAGCCCATGTGAATGGCACACGGCCTTGGACTGAACACAGCACAATGGAAGGAGCTAAAAGCAGTGTGCATACTCATGCTACTAGTGGGTATATGGACACGCTCCCTTTGTTGCTGTTGTGGTTGACGGAGAATAAGAGATGGATTCAATTTATGGTGCATACACGCGCATGCACGCAAACATGCGGAGGCTGCCGCTGTCAATTAAACAATCGGCACAGCGACGATAATCTGCGGAATTTAAGCAAATGTGTCGATAAATAGAGTCGGTCACGTTTGCAAAGCAAAAAGGAAAGTGGGGAAAGTGCAGGTGAACTTATAAGGCGTTCAAAATAATACATTTTCGCTTTTCAGCCTTCTTGTGATGTTTGTTTACTTTTCTCCAAAAAAAAAACTACTTAACAGGGATGGGCCCAGAGAGAACCCACTAAAAATGCTGGTTTCGATGTTTTCAAAGGGAAAGGGCCAAAGCATCGGGTCAATCTGTCTCCTAAAAAATCCTAAAATATGTGATTTAGGAGAAATAATTTCCATGTTTCCAGAAAGCGAAGATAAAAAATATGCTAACGTTGAGCGTTTAATCACGAAAATGTATAAATAATTTTTAATCCAGCAGAATGAGATCTTTATATTGACATCACATGTCGGCCAATTACGCAGAGGCCACCATGTTTTTACTGTGGTCCACTGATGGACCTCTGAACCACACATATTTTAAAGGTGCAGTGTGTAAGATTTTGGCCATTTTTGTATATCATTTTGACCGTAGGTTCTCCTGCATGTTCAGAAGGGTGAGGTGATGGATACAACATGCAACTTCACCTCTAGATGTCACCAAATCGTACACACAGCACCTTTAATGAAAGCTAAAGGCTCCCATGGGAGGATTGCGATGAGAAGTTTTCAATGGCAACATGTGAAATCTGCTTTTAAACGCACCCTGGAGCCTCACGATTGAAGACCATTATGGCGATTTGCCACATTATTGAATCAACTCTGGTAACAGGGCAGAATTACATTGGATGCCAGCACAAGATAAAATGGGGTCTTTAACCGTGTCCACTTAGCTGTGTTTATAAAAATGGATGATATATAGATGAGTGAGGAGCAGCTGAGCGAGAGGTCGACAGTAGAACCGGCATTGGGTTCATACCATTCATTAGGGCTGGTGGAGTAAAATCCCTTTTTACGCTGAGCGTCTCTCTATGTGGTGTGCACAGTATCCAAAGAGAGAAATGATCATATTTGGTGACACAAGTGAAAACAAATTTAGCAAAGACTGATTGGAAGACTAATATTTGAAGCTAATGGCTGATGTGACACAAATACCTCAGTCAGTAAAGTGTATTAATCGTACGGCACGAACACAAACCACCCACAAGACTGGACGTGCAGCATTAACATAGGGTCAAGCAACGCCTGGCTTTTCCTAATCAGTCTCCCTGCAGAGAATAAATGAGACTTTCACAGCACAATGTTTGGAGCTGCAGTCAAAGGTTCAAGGCAACGGCCTTAATACGGAGCGGGAGCGAGAAAGAGAGGGAGGGAGAGAGAGAGGGGGCGAGGGAAAGAGAAAGAGAGAGAGAGAGAGAGAGAGAGAGATGGATGTCTTTTCTTCCATCTCCAACTCTTTTTCTCCATCTTTCAAATTAACTGGAGGGGAAAAAAAATCATATTGGCTTTTCTTTCTTTGCCTGTCTGCACCATGAGAATGTACACGAAGCTATAATCACATAATATCCACAAGGACACGTGCGAAGTGAAGTAAAGGCAGAAACGTGGGACAAGAATCCAGGTGCATTAGTTTCTATAGAGGCCGAGAAGGGCTCAGATCATCTATGTGAACATGAGAAAACATATCAATCAATAATTTCATACTGCTTGTTTGTTGTTGTTGTTTAGGGTTACGTTTTTTTCCCCCATACGTGATCAATAAGCACCAGCAGTATATTTAGGTCATAGTATTTCCTTCTCCTACTCTACTACCTGACACACTGCACCTTTAAACAAGTACACACTCACCTTCAAGAGAATGAAGGATACTAGGTGTGAGATGATTTATAATCCGAGCACTCTACTAAAATCGCCCATTTGGCATATCTTGGTCAACAAAATAAAAAGAGTGGTGAAACAAGGTTTCCTTCAGAAAAAAGGAGAAACTTAAAGATGCAATGTGTGGAATTCAATTACATCCATTGGTGAACTTGCGAGTTCCATACACGGCACCTACACGCGTCTCTATTCAAACTATATCCAAGAGCAGTGAAACAACTTTTGCACGAGTAAAAGGCAGAAATGTAACGCAAGCACTCGTGTGCATTCAACACAATATGTAGAGATTGCTGAGGGCTGAAATTGAAGGGGGGATAGTGCCTAATAGCATGTGGTTTCACTTTGAGGGCTGATAGCACACATGTAGAAGTACACACTACAGGTTACACCAAGAAAGCTGCACATTACGGAATCAGAGTGGAGATGAAATCGCATTGATTTTTGAAACAAGAAGAACATGTGTACTTTTATTTTTATTTTTTTTCCCCCCGTTTCTGAAGGAGAAGCTGCTCTCAGGGTCATTCACCTCTTAGCGCTGCGCTAATTGCAACCTTATTAGGCGGCAAGGACTCAGGTGCTGCAGAGCGCTTCAGCGAGGGACATCTGGGGCTGACAGCGCCGGGAAGGCCGTCTCCGGCAGACTCAATAGCTAATGAACAAACACAAGGATTTTCTTTCAGGTTAATTATCGTCACAATGAATGGATTCCAGGTCCCTTTTGATTGTCTTTCTCAGCATATCATCCTCCCATCGGCCTGTCGATCACCTCGGCCCACAAACAAGCGCACGGTTTTGTCAACACAAACAGAGATGAACCCAATCACACACACACACAAACACGGAAAATCAGATCAGCTAATTAAGACGTGTGTGGGAAGTAAACTCAAACAGGGCCGGACAGATGTCTCACTCCGGTGACTTCAAAAGGAAAATAAAGAACACAGGGCCATGTAATGTGATTTAGATATAATGCTTCCAGGTCAGGGGTGATGGCTCGACTGCTGGGCAGTGCGAGAGCAGCTGACAGGCGTGTAACTAACCATGACGGATGGGAATTCAATGGACTGCCTGCTCCACACACTTTGAGCTCGACGGGAACAAATTACACGGCTAACCACCTTGTCGGCTGGAGCAGAGGAGAGGATTGGTTTTGTTTGGCGGGATATTTTTTGACACGTGCACAGACCATAATAATCAAGTCAGACAAGACGGCATTGTGAGGGAAATGCTCATCTCTGACCCCGCAGTCGTAATGTCCGGTCACAACGGAATGATTTGATTAATGAGAGAAAGAATACTCTGTGTTCCGACAGCATTGAAAAAGAAATGTGACAATGATGTGGTGGGGGGGGGGGGGGGGGGGGAAAAAAAAGAAAATAGTTAGAATATTCAATTTGATCTTAAATGGAATTGAATTAACAGAGGTGTTTCTACCTTTTTAAGACAGACTGTGCCATCGCTGGCATTAGCTTGATGGGGGACAATGACAGAAGCTCTCCGAAGATGGAAAAAACGAAACATGACTTAAATAACATGTTAAATCGAAATGGCCTCTGCCATTTCAGTAAATGTCGACGAACAGGTCTCAACCCTTGAACATGGAGCTTTCAGAAAAATCAAAAGGTCCAAGATCATGAACGCCACACGGGATCACGCAGGCTGCCCTTTAGTCCCCCTGTTCTCCAGTTCAAGATTGGAAAGAGACAGTCCGGTCATTCGACAAATAGTCTGGATGATACCTTTTAAGCCCAAGGTTAAGATTTGATCATTACATTTATATGATGCATCATCCATGCGACCGATACCAGGGAGCCCGGTGAGTCGCCAAGTCCCTGTGCGATGTAAACTAAAGTGGCACTGACCACCACCAATGGTAGCACAGGTGGTGACACTAGCTAGTAAGCCAAGCCTGTTAGCATCGAGACGCTAAATGAACTCAATGCACTCCAAAGTTTCAAGAGGGTTATGCTACGGTCAAAACGATCCAACGCTAGCTGAGAGCAGGCGAAAGCTTGTAAAGGAAGTACGAATGATTTCAACTGGTGTTGGCTAAAGTTAAGGTTATGCTACGGTAGCATACCATGCTAGCAGATAGCGGAAACCAAAGAAATGTGAGCAATACATCTTTTTTTTTTTTTTAAAGTCAATTTAGTGTTTTGTTGTTTACGGGTTACGACACGGCATAGACGGGCGCACGCTGTGATTGTTACTAGCATGTCTCCATCCACTGGATAAGTATGATGTCATAAGAGACATAATATCCACATCAGTAACATTTACTATCAGGTTAGTGATGTATGACTTTAGATTTTTTTTTTTATATAGAAATCGCAAACCTTAGCACACTCTTGGTTGCGTGTTATTGGTCATCTATTTCAGGGACAGCGCAGCATCTTAAACATACCAGAGCTTCAACCAATCACAGAAACAATGGTGGCAAAGGGTTAGTTAACCCTTATGTTAAATTATGCTAGAGTACAAGAAGCTACAATCTTATCTCGTCTTTCTTATTTCCTTCCATTTTTGTCTTGAGGGTGAAAAACAAACCTGCTCAACCATCATCTAAATAAACTGTCAAATGTTTACCTTAATCTTACAAATTGTCCTGAAGAGGAAGAATATCACATTTGGGAATCCTCGTGTTACGGAGAAAAGACAAAGACTTTTGTTTTTTTTTTTTTTAAAGCTGGAGAATTTCAGAGTTGAGTGCACATCGGGCAGAGAGCTGAGATGAGCTATTAAATAAGACAAGGAGAGCATTTAGACGTCCCAAGGAGGTGGTGAGGGAAGGAATTAAGGCAATGAAGGGTTAAAACATTTAACCCATTATGCTCTCACTCTTTCGCCGCACTCTGAGAAATTAATAGGAGAAATTAGGAAAGCAATTACCACATTTAATTGGACTTATTCTTCTCATCCTGTCACAGCTGCATCCAGAGGTACACTTTCCGACCTCGCAGCGCATGTCGTTTTCACCCAGTGCTATTATTAATTTCTTCTTTTTTTTTTTTTTTTACAAATTTCCACGGACGTCTTTTAGCCTTTGACACCTGAACCATTGAGGGCGAACTCTGCGCCGCGTGCGACGTGCGCTGCGCTCTGCCAACTCTTCATTGCTGCTTCCTTAAGGGAAGCAAAGAACAGCGTAGTGGTTTGCGACACACGGCAAAAGAGGGCTCGCAATTACCAGATGAGCCTTTGTGCTGTGTTCGAGGTCTGTGGGACGGAAACCCTCGTCAATATAACCTTGTTGCCACTCGTGTTTAACTCAATTTGTCCGTGTAGAGGTAACGGATTTGTCCGTGTCGAAGCAAATGAAGAGAAACTCGACTTATTTGCAGCACACGACATAGATTATTGGCCAAATTATGACTGTAATGTAACATCAATATGCATATTTTGTGACAGTGGCGTTGAGCAACGTCAAGCTACATGTGAATATATATGACGTCAATACCAAATCGCACACGCTGCACCTTTAAAGAGCAAATAGCATTTAGCCGTATGGGGTTGGCTAGTTATCCCTCTTCTTTGTTTTCACGGGCTGTCAGCAACCAGCCCGACTCTCTACCGCCACCTACAGAGTTAAATGAGCCGTTTTCCTGCGCCTCCCCATTTAAGGTGACACAGGTCACACACACACACACACACACACACACACACACACACACCCGACCAATCAATGAAAGATTTAGTCAGTCGTTTGTTGTTGTGGTAGTGTATGCGACACTTCAGCACTTTAAATGAATGGCACCGTTGTTTGCTAATTAGAACCTAAACAATGGGATACTCAGCAAAGTGAGAAATAGTGACTTATACTCAGAGAGTGAGATACAGCTAAAGTTAACATTATTAATCCTTAGCTATTGAAGTTGTTATCTTGGGGGGGAAACAAATGCATAAAATGCTTGTTGATCATTGGGGGTATTTTGAATATCTCGACCTCTGCAGCGTCACTAGCTGCAGCTCAACACCACTGCCGCAGCGATCCATTGATTCCATTGATCCCCGAGCGGCTTCACTTGCAACCGCACTGGATTTCTCACACAGGAGGGAGAGGACGGGAGCATCTGTTGCCCCCGATAGCTTTGACTTATTTGACTTTCCCTGACACAGAGAGATGGGTGTCGGCCTCCATGCATCTCCGAGACATCAGCGGCAATGTGTCACCCCCCCCCCCCCCCCCACCCCCCACCGCCACCACCACCGCCACCACCACCACCACCACCCCGCCCCGGGGGCCCCACGGTGGACGATTCCCACCGGGGCCACTCAGAAAACGTCCTGTCCTGATGGGCTGATGGGAATCAGAGGAAATCAATAAGCAATGATAGACTTCTGCCGTCCACTCAGCTAATCCTGTTAGTGATAGCTGTGGATTTAATCGAATGATTGCGCACACTACAGATGCTCAGACACTGAGACGTGTACGCACACACGCACACACGCACACACACACACACACACACACACACACACACACACACAAAACTCCCAAGTACACTTAACCCCATAACATTCTTAGGGATAAGATCTGCAGATCCTCCTCACACTCTCTGCGCCGCCACTCTGTTGAAACAAGCAGCAATTTGAGAGACAATTCATGCGGCGGCAAAGAGGAGAATCAGTCAATTTAATAAATCCTTTGCTCATGGTCCAAGTTGGACCCGATTGCGGGAACATTTTCACTGGAGCCGAAGACGTGGAATAAAGACACATTTTGTCCCTATGATCATTCGATAAAGGATCTCCTGCCTTGATACGGAGATCAGCACAATGCATGGCAAGTGTATGGGAAGCCGAGCAGGAACGGACTTCCTTTGACAAAGGCGATCGTCTCCGCGCGCCGTATACATATCAAAGTGACATACACCCTGATAGCTGCTGCCGATACACGCGCCACACACATATGTTGCAAAGTATTTCTGGGTTAATACTTTAACCCACACTCCTGCGAGTGAATAGACATTATAAAAGCGGGCCCCAGTGGCACCATGTTTAAAGGTACATTAAGAGAGCACATCAATTGTGGATGACATAATCCCCCCAGCCCTCCCTTTTCAGTCGCTCGCTCACTTCCTTAATCTCTCCGTTCTTTAACCCTCATCTTCTGAGAGGCTGAAAGCTCCCTTCATCTTCTCCTCAAGCTCGCGGAGAAACCGCACGCCGCCTTGGGGAGGGAGGAGAAGAGGAGGTATTACTGAAGTCTGATTAAATTAAACACTGTGATGCAGATTTCCCTGCCTTCTCCCTCTCGCCTCATCCCACCGCTTTGAAAATTAGATGAACTTGTTACACCGGGGTTTGCATGCAAATAACGCGGCATATGTGCGTTTGCTATTTTTAATTAATTGCTCTTGTCTGTGCCATTAGAGGGATCCATTACACGGGATCCCGCATTTGCATGGGCGTCTTTGATGCGATTAATAAATAAATATCAGATAGCTGTGGATTATTAAGAGACTACAGCGCTGGTCTCGCCACCTCTTCCACCCGCCGCAACCTCCCAGCCTCAGCCCTGCCTCTCCTGGAGGCAGCCAGCGGAACCCTCCCCCTGTAGAAGTGCTTTAATTACAAGCTTCCTACATCCAAATAACAAGAGGTTTACATAACTCCCACATGAGCTGCTCATTATAAACTATTCTCACCACCCCGCCGCCCCCTCCACTAATACGAGCGCCGCTCCACCATGTCTCCGGGTCCCACCACAAAGCACATCCTCCATAAGTTGGAGTGTGTGTAGGGGGGGGGGGGGGGGCCGCTGAGGGGGGGGTCGATGAAGAAAAGTTCACTTCCAACAGCTCATCCAATCCACTTCCTTACATGCGAAGTGAATTCCAGCGCAGAGGCTGATTAAATTCCACTATCTGAGGCTAATTAATCATTTCCATTGTGTCTAATATTGTCATAAGAAAGGTGCTTAGTTGACACTCTAATTCATCCAGTGTGGCACCTCTCATCTAATGTGATCAGTACAATGTGCCAACAGTCACAAGAAAAGAATCCCGCTCCATGAGGAGTATTAATTATATTCAATATAGACATTGACCAAGACTATATATGTATGTAGCTTTATATATTTATATGTGTGTGTGTGTGCATGTGTGTGTGTGTGTGTGTGTGTGGGATGACGGTATAAAAGGAAGCCTTAGACGAAGGAATGTTCTGTCAGTCACATCTCCACACCTCCCCATCAAATCCCTCCTCTCACAGAATTTCAAGCTTACATTCTGTTTCCTTTAGTTCTAATTTAACCACCAAAGCCCCGCCCCCCTCCCTTCTACAACCCCCCCCCCCCAAAAAAAAATTAATAAAAAAATATCAATGTATGGAAATTGTGCAATTTTATTACTTCTGCCCATTCAGTCCCTGAACCAGTGCCATTGTCCTCCTTCTTCTTCATTGACCCCATCCTTCCTCCGCCCATCTGCTCCAACTAGGTGATGTTTATCTGCGGCGGGAGGAAATTAAAGCCTTGCGCTTCATGAGCAGCAGATATGCAAATCTTATACGGCGCAAATAGATTGCGGCGCCCGCACCGTGGACGGTGCACGTTGGGCCGGCCCCATTGAGCCTGGCTGATTTGAAATCCAAATCAAGGACCTGGAATTGCGAGGCACGCAAAATAAATAAATAAATAAATAAATAAATAAATAAATATCTGGACTTTCAGATATTAAGGGGAAAAAAAGGGGAGGGGGCGCAGGGGTGGAGAGTTAATGGTGGATCTAGAAATAAAAAAGAAAAAAAAAAGAACGAAAAACAGCTTATTTATTCGGGCGGTCCATCAGGGCAGATAGGGTTTAATAACTTGTTCGACCACAGGTGAAGGCTTATCTGAAGCTCTGACACACGCCGCATGGAAATAAGTTCCTGTGATACGGCCATTATACGGGATATGTATTTTCTTGAACTCGCAAAATTGGAAAGTAATAGTGGCCATGCAAAACGCCTTGCAGTTGTGGAGTATGTAATTTTGATATGCATTAGCGTTATTGTCAGGCGGGGCGCGAGTGCGTGTGTGTGTGAGTGTGTGCTGTTTCCTTGTGTGATTGCAGGTCTGCCTTGTATTGTAGGAGGGAGGGGGGGGGGAGAGAGGGGGGGGAGGGGGGAGGGAGGCAGACAGGAGAAGATAGTATTAAACCTGTCCTTGCCATTCCGATCGCTCTGCACGTTTCTCTCTATCATTCTGCAGTTTTCTATCCACTTACGCTATAATTAAGTTTCCTGACCCCTGCCTCGCTGCCTTAACTAGGCATTGGGAAATATACAGCCACTGCAGATCTCTTAGCCTGATGTGCTCTCTCTCTCTCGCTCTCTCTCTCTCTCTCCTCCCGCCTCCTTCCCCTTTTCTGAAAATCTCTCCCTCTCCCACCGTCTCTTTCTTTCTTTCCCTCCCTCTCTCTCTCTCTCTCTCGCTCTCTGCGAGTCTCCATGGCACTGTAATGGAATAAGAACTATTAATCGAGTAATTGTGCGGAAGACATTAGTTTGCATTGAATCTCTCTCTCTCTCATTTTCGATGCTTGATTATCAGGCTAGTGGGCAGACTATACAACACCCCCCTCCCCCCTTCCCCCACCCCCTCCCCAACAAAACACATGCCCCTCCAACACACACACACACACAGGCTGGATCACACTTCTCTAAATGGCATAATCTCCCTCCTTCTCACGTGCATGCATGGACACACACACACACACATCCAGACAGAGACACACACACACACACACACAATGGGCTGAAGTGTGTGTTTGCATCACACCTAATGCCTAACACGTGTGTGTGTGTGTGGGGGGGGGCGCTGGGGGAGCCTCCTGCTGACAGGAAGATTTCTTTTTGTAATGTCCCTTTAACCTCCAATATGCTCGATAGAAAAAAAAAAAAGAAGCAGCCAGGCACACCGAAAATAACCTCCAGTGTGTGTTTTCAAACATTATTTACAAAATCAACGAGGGGGAAAAAAACAACAACAAAAAAAATCAAAAACAACTCTCAGACAGACGGGCTGGCGCCGACGCTCGTCATAAAAAGCCCTCTTCAATCATAATTAGTCTAATTAATTTAAATCAGCGCTGGATGCCTATCTAAATACAGTGACAACACCAAATGAACACCCTCCCCGCAGCACACAGTCTCAGCCTATATACGTTCCCATAGTGAAACACACCCTCGTAGGATTAGAGCGGAAGAATAGGGGGATTATTATTTCATGACCTTTCAATCCGCTGCCTGTCAGGTTGAACTAAAGCCATATATGCTGCTGGAGGACTAATCTCCTTCTCCCTTTGTGTCCGCGAGGGATGTGTCATTTCTTTATCCCCTCTATCCAGATTTACACCATAAAATAAACTTCCTAGCCTGATCTGATAAGAAGCCATCTCCTTACCGGGATAAGGCTGCTGCTGCTGCCGCCGCCTCGCCCCCCCCCCCCCCCCCCCCCCCCCCCCCCCCCCCCCCGCGCGGGGGCGCGTGGGGGTGGAGGGTGGTGGTCGCCGCCCCCACCCCCCCCCCCCCCCCTTTCCTTTGCCCCGCCAACCCTCCACCCCCCCGTAGCCATATTTTTGGGTGTCAGATAACTCAAGACGGGGATGGGAACAGTCAGGAAATGCCACTTTGTCTGTCTGGGAGCAGGTGACAACAAAACGACAGTGACTCTGATTAGAAAACACCCCCCCCCCCCCCCTCTCTCTCTCTCTTTCCCCCCTCTTTCAAAAACCACTAAAAAACACACACATTATCAACATTTGCCAGGTTATGTGTGAGTGTGTGTGTGTGTGTGTGTGTGTGTGTGTGTGTATGCGCGCGCGAAGGAGACACAAACAGATATTTGCAGGTTAAGTCGTAACATCACGCTCATGTTGCTTTTGTTATCGCCCCATCTTAATTACTGTTAAGTCATCAGCGCTTCAGCTGTCAGTCAGAACCATGATCTGCTGATCCCCGGCCTCACCGCCCCCCCTCTCACCCGTCCCCCCCTCCCCATGCTTGTGTTATCTTTATTTTTCAATTCTTTAAATGGACCTGAGTAATAATTTAGATGCTGCTCCTCTAAAGCCAAATCTCTGGCTGGTATTAATGAGATGTGATGCAGGCTATTTATCTTCATGGAGAGCAGGGTCTCCTGTTGCCTAAAGGTCACAGCCTACAGGTGGCAGACATGAGCATTATGGATCAGACATATTTGCAACAGCTGTTGGAAGAAAATTAAGCAAAAATAAATAAATAAATAAACAAAACAAAACACGTTTAACCTAAAAGAATTGAGCGAATATCTGAGCCAAAACTGCCATAAAGGTGATTGAACTGTAACTGTAACACAAGGGGAGGGAGAGGAGGGGGAGGCGGGGGGCCGGGGAGGGGCTAATCAGACTACACACAGCCACCATTAGTCCACACTCCATCACCATTTAAAACAGTAAATAAAACAAAATATACAGAGTGGGTGAAACAAAACAACACAAATGCATGTCATGCTGTGCACCAATCAGCACCAGGGTCGACTTTTAAGGAATTATAATGAAAGCTAATAGAGGGGTCTTAGCTAAATAAAAGCCACGCTAGATTCCTTTGATTCTCATTTAGCATCTATTGTTGAGAGAATGCTGCTGCCATATTGTTTATGTTGTCATATTCATCGATACAAAGAAATGGCTCTACTTATAAAAGTAGACTGCATATAGATAGTTTCCTCAATATTGTTTGGGACGTGTAAAAATATATTGTGCGTCATTTTTTATCATGACATCATCATGACAATAAAAAGAGTTGACCTAAGATGGTTCTACATTTACTGTCAATAGAAGAAGTTCGACGTTATTCGGTTTATATTGTCATGTTCATTAATATGTAGCGCGATGCAAATTCATAACAAGGTGAGTGGACCCAAAAGGGATAAAACATATAAATGTAAACTATTTGCTCAATACTATTCATTATTTCATAAGTGCATG
>JAFBJT010109728.1:32605-48968 GCA_016785325.1 Chascanopsetta lugubris
CTCCTTTTCTTTGAGCCAGCCAATTAACCTGGGTGCAGTGCACTAATGAGTTCCCTCTGGTGGCTCTGCGGCGCTCAATGGGAGAGCGGGGAGAGCCGGGTGAGACGAAAGGGAAAAGCGGAGAGAGAGAGTGGTCGGGACGGGATAACGTATTGGGGGGTGGCGGGCGGTTTGGGTGATGGGAGGAAGGGGGGGGGGGGGTCCAGACAAAAGGCGAAAGATGGGCTGAGAGAGTTTGAGAAAAGGGTGAAGTAGGGTGATGAGGGGGGTGAGGAGAGGGGGAGGGAACGAGGACGGAGGGGTTCAGGGCCAGGGGATATGGGATGGGATGAGGCTGGAGGAGCAGGGGACGGAGGAGCAGCATCCAGTTGGCCACTGCCGGCCTATCACCAAGACATTGTCAGCCAGACAATGGGCTTATCAGCCTCCTTTTCACACCAGTCTGATTAACTGGGAGGAATGGGAGGAAGAGGAGGGGAGGTGGGAGAGGGGGGGGCGGGGAGTGGTAAGGGTACGTCCTTGTACCAGCCCAGTAAATGTCAGAAAAGGGGGCCAGAGACCCCCGAACTCGGCGGGTGGACTGGAACATAGTACATCACGGAGGAAAACGGGGGACAGATTTAAAGCGGCATCCTCCGCGTACGCTTGTTAGCGAACAGAAGGGAGGTTCGGCCGTAATAAATCTCCGCCCTTTGTAAATGTATCTCGCTAACCAGATTAACACGGGCGAGATAAGCACCTTTAAGCGCCATTAGCTAAATCTGTCTGTGTCATCAGTCACAGAAACACTGGAGAGCTCAAAGGTGCAGTGCATAACCATGGGGGCTGAGTTTAGAAGGGATGGAAATAACGGCAAGAACCAGGATTTTTGTCAACAATGGACATATTTGGACTTTTTCCGTCACATCTGGCAGTGGAGACCGACGTATGGAGTCAGAAATAATTTCTCCGTTTGCCCCCGAAGAATATTCAAATCAGGCTCCGGAAAAAGGGAAAAAGGCATAAATGTGCAATGTGTACGATTTTTGTCACTTCTAAGAGTATTACAAAACAATTACATAGACAGTTTCATGAATTTAAAATCATCAAAATGTTTTTTTTTTTCCCCCATTACCCTTAAAGGTGCAGTATGTACGATTTTGGTCAATGTCACTGTAGGAATTACAAAACAATTACACAGACAAGTTCACGAATCTATAATCACCTAGATGTATGGCTTACTTTTTACATTACCCTTAAATGAGCCCTTTAATGTACAGTATATCCACATCAGGAGCGGGTCCTCCCTATAGGGGCTGCCATCTTTTTACAGTAGCCCAGATTGGACGTACTAAACATCTTTTGAGCTTGAAGGGCAACCCAGGGCTACCATAGGTTCTCCTGCATGCTTGGAAGGGAAGGGTGAGGCGATGGATATAAAATGCAACTTCACCCCGAGATGTCACATGAGGAGGTCCTCTCTGCGGGGGCCGCCATGTTTTTACAGTGGCCCAGAGTGGACATGCGTACGAAACATCTTTTGAGTTTAAATGACAACAGAAGTGAAGGGTGAGGGTGAGGTGATGGATACAACATGCAACTTCACCACTAGATGTCACCAAATCTTACACACTGCACCTTTAAAACAAACCTAAATAATAACGTGTGTTTATAGAACTAGTATTTATCTACCAATCCAAATCTGATTGCGAGCGACTCTATAGGGGAAGCGTTGCTCTTTGGTGGAGGTTTACACTTTACATTAGTGCCATTGTGGTGAAAACTATTAACCACGAAAGAATTGGAACAACACCATGTGTGAGTAATGTCGGTCTATAGCTACCATCATGTATTTGTCAAAACTAGTCTTGCCCGCCAGCGACACTTCTGTCAAGCTTGGGCGAGAGCTGCAGAGAACAATGGATGACTAAGAGAAGGCTTGGGCGAAGTTGTTTGTGTCATTGTTAGATTAGTCTCATGGGATATTGATCCCGCTTTCGTTTGTTTACTTGCTTCGCGTTTGTGCGGCCTTGACATCCGTCTGTCACGCGCACACAGACGGCGAGTGACGGGAGGCAGGAGTAGGTGGAGAAAGTGATTCGCCATGTGAGTGCTGAGCTGAATGTGGAAAGTTTCAACAGATTGTGCGAGGAGATTTAATATGATATAGGGAGAAATACGCGACACCCCCCCCACACCCCACCCAAAGTACAGCTCCTTTCTGATCATTTCTCATCCAATGAATCCAGAAAAGCCTGTTCTTGTTGCTAAATGACGCCAATTCACCGCGGAGTGTTATAAAACCAGTGCTTTGAGTAACAAGTGGTTATAGTCCTCTCGCTCTTCATTTCCTCCTTTTTTCCTCCATTTTTTTCCCCGCGGAGGAAAGGATGCAGTAATTAGAGGGTGTACCAGGTGGAAACACAACTCAAGAGCCCACTGCTAGCTCGCCCTCTCCTCCACGGAAAGATGGGAAGAGGGAAATGTGGAGGAGGGTTGGCCACGACTGGAGAGGAGAAAGCGGCAGAAGAATGCATCTAGGTGGAGGGGGGCTACGGGTGCGGGGGGGCGGAGGGGGCAGGATGGGAAAAAGGGGAAGCAGGAGCCGGGGGTGGGAGCATATTGGGTCAAAGAAAATAAAACGTGTCATTTAGCCAAAGAAAGAAGATGAGAGCAGTGTGCACGATGTGGGGCAAGGAGGAGGGGCAGCGGTGGTCTCCAGTCTGGGACGGCTGGGAGAGGTGGTAGCGAGGTTAGCCGCTAAATAAGGTGGGGGTCAGAAGAGGGGGGGTGGGGGTTGGGGGGTAGGTGGGGGGGATGCCCACTGTGGTACAAATGAGGGTCTGCAGGCAGGGGGGGGCCACCCACGGTACAACTTGGCCAACAAAGGTGCTTCTGTCTTGGCCTCCCCTCTTCCACAGACCTCCTTGAGTGGGCAGGATTCCATTAGCAAACTGCAGAACCTGGGGTCTATTCATTCACCCGTCCAGGCCTGAAGGAGTGTATTTGCACGTGCACACACACACACACACAAACACACACACACACACACACACACACACACACAGTGCACACGCACAAAGAGCCACACGCGTGCTCAGCTAGCGCACACATGCATGCACTCATTCACAGTCACTCACTCACACACATGCACAACACCACTAATTAATCCTCAGATTACCCAGCCAATTATTACCACACTTGTACTAATTAGAAATTATTTAAAGCATTTCCCAATTAGGGTTTACATGCTCAGTTGGGCAGGAGTCTGCCTCCATAAACCCACTGGTTTTATGGTGAGGAGGGAGGAAGGAAAAAAAAAATAACACAGCCAGCTCATTCATACATATAGTACACACACACGCACACACACACACATACGCGCGCACGCACAGATTTCAGGATCTGACTGTGGTAATCAGGCCGTCTCAGCGCGTCCCACTCTCAGGACGAGGGGGATGAGGACAGACAGGAGGAAGAAAGCAAAAGAAATAAAACAACAAAGGACGTGCTCCTTCAGTGCAGCAGCAATACTGTAGGTCGCCCTTGTTAGGGCTGGGGACAGTGATTAGGAGAGGCCACAATGAGACCTGCCAGGGAACACATGCCAATTACGTTACCAGGAGAACCACGGGCCCTCATTGCTATGGGAAACCCACTAGTTTCCTCACTACATGGCCTCCTTTTTGCACACGACACACACACACACACACACACACACACACACACACACACACGGCTTCATCCTCGAGCTTCCCCAACCCTTTGATTACATTATGACATGAATAAGGGGAGGCCAGGGGGAAGGAAAGGGGGGAAAAAAACAACAAACAGGACGGTAAAAGATAGGAGATGACACCAGAGCAGTGGCAGACACGACGGTGAGGGACGGGGCTTTACATGGGGGAGCAAAAGTTGGTTGCTAAGCAGGATGAACTTTCACAATCTCCGCCTGGATTAAAAGTGTGTGGAGTGGTGGGCCAAACTTTTCACTGAGACAATGATGGAGGGGGTGAAAAAGGAAGGATGGGGGCGGGGGGGGGGCAGGACTCCAAGGAGAATTATTAGCGGAGAGAATTACAGGCTCATCCATGGGTGACATGTAAGCCTCGGCTCGGCACTCAAATGTTTACAACGCTGATATTTTTCTCAAGCGCGATGTTATCGGGCGTCCATGTAATACTCAAAGCTTTTGTTCTGACTTGCAACACTCACCATGTCTGCGGATGCAATAACCAAGGAGCAGATAGCGGCCGCCGCCGCCGCCAACGCCACCACCACCACCGCCGCCGCACAACGTTGTGTGCCAGCTACGTCGTGGTCGCCGTCGTCCTGAGGAGCCGCTGTGACGTGACCTGAGGAGGAGGGGGGCGGGTGGGGGGAGAGGAGAGAGAGAAGAGAAACCTCACTCTCTGGTAATATTCGCACGTGACGCGATGGCGGGCCGAGATGTTGATTAATGTGCGCGGTGTCTTGTTATTAAATAAACAGGGTGAATACACAAAATATATTGCATAAATTACAACGCGGGGCCCATCTCCTCCGCAACATCCAGCTCATTAGAATGCATGAGAAAACGATGTTCTGATTGCGACAAGAGTCACTCATTAAGCCGTGTTTGTCCCCCGCTGGAGCACTACTCCCTGCGCGGCGCCCCCCGCCCCCCCCCCCCACCCAAAACCCCCACCCGTGGCCCAAAACACTTACCCCTGCACGCCCGCCATACACTCCACACCAAATCCCTCCCCTGCTGCACGCACTCCTGCTAAAAAGCTCCCTGACTTAACATCACCCCTTCCCAATGGATGTCACCAACAGCCCTCTTTTCACCCCCTTTCCACACGCATCGTCCTCATTTTCCACCCTCCCCACAGCCCCCCCCCCCCCCCCCCCCCCCACCCCCCCCCCCCCCCCCCCCCCCTCCTCCTCTGCTGGGATCTGTGTCATCATTTTAATTAATTTCTAATCAGGCGAGAGTAAACTAATCAGGGGAGGCGTTAAACAATGACAGCTCTGCCTGCTCAGCCTCACACTGGGGGCCGGCAGACTGCTGCTCTGCATGCCGAGAGGAGCCGCACATTGATAAACAAGTCGGAGGAGAGACGGGGGCTATCTTCACCCCATCTCCTCTCCCATACATGTTAATATGGACCGCGGCACCACGCGCGTCCGTTCGTGTGTGTGTGTGTGTGTGTAGCCCACTTTCATTAAAGGTGCAGTGTGTAAAATTTGGTGACATCTGCTGGTGAAGCTGCATATTGCATCCATCACCTCACCCTTTCCGTTCGAACGCGCAGGAGAACCGATGGTAGCCCTCAGTTGTCATTAAAGCTCAGAGGATGTTTAGTGTGTCCACTCTGGGCGATTGGGGAAAAACATGGCGGCCCCCAGAGGGTGGACCCGCTCCTGGTGTAAATATACGTTAACGGCCTAATTTTAGGGTTATGTAAAAAGTAAGTCATACATTATACATTTGTAAACATGTTGATATAATTGTCTTGTAATTCTGTTTATATGTATATAGAAGTGATCAAAATGGACCCAAATCTTATACATTGCACCTTTAAGATTAAATGAGCCCATATTCACATCAGGAGCGAGTCCACCCGGTGGGGGCTGCCATGTTTTTACAGTGGCCCAGAGTGGACACACTTAACATCTTTTGAGTTTGAATGACAAACGAGGGCTACCACAGGTTCTCCTGCATGCTCAGAGGAGTTCCTTCACCCATAGATCCCACCCGATCTTACACAATGCACCTTTAAAATATCTTACAACTATCAGAGGCTAACTTATAGCAGGGTAATACCACAGGGATGTGCGTGTAAATAAACACACCGGTTCGTGGACATGTGATGGACATGTATGTAAATGATCAGGATGAGCGAACAAATAACCCTAACCCTGTCTGAATGGTACCGTATGTATCTGCTCAGAATGGGTTGCACAAAGACTGCAGTTTATCTGTAGGCGGCCAGATCCCACCAAGGCTGAGCCATTGTGGAAGAAACAGACATGGAGAGAGAGGGAGAGTCTAAGAGAGAGACAGGGGGAGAGAGAGAGAGACAGACAGACAGACAGAGAGAAAGACAGAGAGAGCGAGAAAGTACTTTTGGGAGATACATTAACTGAGACAATGTAACAAGAGAATGTTGATTAACCTCTGCGAGGCTCAACCCTGCGCCTGCAACACCTAAAACCAACATGAGTGATTCATAATTCCAACTATATGATTAGATGACAATGACGCTGATGACACGCGTTGATAAAAAAAAATTAGTTAACGACCACCGTTATGCCCGAACGGCCAAGTGAAATTTATTGTTTATTTATTTATTTATTTATTTATTTTTTAAAGGTGCACGTTCTTGGGGTTGAGTGTGTGAGCGCGTGAGCGTGTGTGTGTGTGTGTGTGTGTGTGTGCATCTGTATGTGTGATGGTCTGTTAAATGGAGGGTCGACGTCACCACGGGCTCACATGCAACTCTCTTTTATCTTCATCTCATCAAAGACTTGCAACTGGACCTGATTCTCTCCTCAGGCCAGCGCCATGGCAACTGATGACCATCGGTTACAGGGCAGAGTGATGCATGGACGGGAACTTGGAAACTTTGTGATAAGTCACAACAAGACATGAGGAGGTGATGCTCCACTGGAATCACTGTTTGTATCATTCGCACTGTCGGAAATTAGGAGCATATTTCCGAGAGAAATAGACATGGGATGCGTTTAAAAAGGATTTTTTTTTTAAATACCCCCCCCCCCCACCATCCACCCCGCCACCCCTCCACAAAATCACCACCTCCTTCCACCATGCCCTCTTTGCCAAGTATTAGATTCCCATGCCAACCGCTTCCCTGGGATAGAATGAGGATTGCGGAGGTGGGAAGCTCAAACCCTTCTATAAAATGTCAAACAACGTTGGAATCCAAAACGCACGAGGGAGAGAGAAAGGGTTAGAGGCAGATTTTCGAGCAGGAGAAAGAAACTGTCACATCATCAGATTGGTTATTCTAAGTGGAGGGATGTGGGTATGGGGGCGGGGGGAGGGAGGGAGGGGGGGGAGGCGGGGTGGCAGAGGCTTGGGCTGGCAGAATCTGGCACCGATACACGATGGCGGTATTTCCACTAAAATAATCAGCCCCCAGGCAACGGAAGGGAAAGAGGAGAGGGGAGGGGAGGGGGGTGGGGGGTTGGTGGCGATGGAGTGTTGTAGGGAAGAGACAACACACGGAGAGGTTGGGGATTGCAGGGGTAGGGAGAAGGAAGGAGACGGGGTGGGTGAGGAAGGATACGAGGGAGGGAAATAGCAAAGATGGAGAGAAAGAGAATCTGGGAAGCTCACCAAGGAAATCCTGCTTCTCAGATATGCAGCTGTGGAATTAAAATTGGTATAAAAACACAAGAACAAAAATATACTTCACACTTCACAAGCCTATTGAAGGACAGGGGGGTGGTGGTGGTGGTGGCGGTGGTGGCGGTGGGGCGTTGGGAACAGGGGGGCTGCTGGTGGATGTGCCACTCTTAGGTTGGCACCGATACCTCAGGCACAAGGGGTAAACAGCTATTCTCCTCACTTCATCTTTTTGTCTGGCGCAGTGGTTTCAGGGCGCGAGTGAGTAAGTGAGTGTGGTGGTAGTTGCGGCGGTGACAGTTGGGGGGAGATGGGGGGAGGTGTGCGGGTGTGGGGAGGGGGCGGGGGGGGTGGTGCCTGCAGGGGTCTCATCAGGCTATGGGGCAAGCTCAAGAGAGAAGACAAGAGGCCCCTCGGAGCCCGAGACTGACAACAAAAATGCCCCATGAAACAATTTCTACACTTGCGCTTCGCCTCTGGCGCATCGCGAGCGAAAACAGCGAGGCATTGATTCGCGATCAAACGAGCGTGATCGTCACTCAAATTCAATAATAACGGGCCTCACAATCAAACGCGCTCTAAATATACTGTACCTCCACTTCAGGCCAGGATTAGGCCTTTTCTGCGCGCACATTTGTGCTGATGTGCCGCATTACGGAACAAAGCGCGATCAGAATCCAAAACAAGCGTGTAAACACAGATCAACGACAAATCAATTAATTTTAAATGTGCTGAAATAGACTGCACCTACAACACTCGTGCATTTAGTCGCTATAATAGCAATAAGATCATTCAGCACGGGGGTGAAAGACAATCCTCGGCGCAGACTCAAAAGCTCACGAGCACACGCTTTAAAGGTACATTGTGTACGATTTGGAGACATCTAGTGGCGAGGATGCATGTTGCGTCAGTCACCTCACCCTCACCCTTCTGAACATGCGGGAGAACCTATGGTCGACTTCAGTTGTTATTAAAACTCAAAAGATGTTTAGTACGTCCACTCGGGACCAAAACATGGCGGCCCCCATAGGGTGGACCCACTCCTGGTGTAAATATACATTAAAGGGCTATTTTTAAGGTCCTCTAAAAAGCAAGTCATACATTGGGGTGATGATACATTTGTAAAAATGACAATAAATAATTGCTTTGTGATTCTATTTCTATAGGTAGAAGTGACAAAAACAAACCCAAATCGTACAGACTGCACCTTTAACTGCAACTTTAAAAAGAGATTTTCAAAGTAAAGTGCATTTCACTCGGAAAATACCCGGCTCATTCATTCACGAGAGAAAAAAAACTAATTAATAACAGCGAGCGCCGAGAATCATGTTATCGAATGCGGCCCGCTGGAGTGTGACACCACTAAAATAATACAATCATCAAGCATAATGACGGAGTTAAAAAGTTCTCTTAATGCGTGTATCACAGTCAATGGCTACAGCTGGGCATTGTGTTACTTCATCACTGCAGAGGCTCGATCTTAATACAAATCTCTGTGTAATACAGGCCCATTCATCGCCGCCTGCCTTCAATTATCATGTGCTCTATTGGGGAGGTATTCAATTAAAAAATAGGCTCCGCCTTGAGTTTTTTATCAGAAAATAAATTTGGCAATACATAAATAATATTTCAAGAAGGCCACGTGCGCGCGCAGGCGTGAGCGAGGGAGTGCCGAGGCTTTGCTTTGCGAGAGGAGTAGAATGCAGAGAGGTTTGGTTCAAGGTGCGTAAGCGAGTCGTTTTAAAGGTGCAGTGCGTAGGGTTGAGTGGTGGTGGTGGTGGTAATTGCAGCTCACACATCCAAGCACGTGGGAGAATCTATGGTGGCCTTTAAAGGCGCAGTGTGCAAGATTTCGGGCATTTTTGTCACCTCTAAACTCTACTCGACATTTGTATACAATTTTTCTTACCCTTAAATGAGCCCATTAATGTATATTTACATGAGGAACGGGTCCTCTGTCCGGGGGCCGCCATGTTTTCACTGTCGCCCATAGTGCGATTTAGGAAGGGTAGGGAGGTCTACAACGTGTAACTTTGCCTCTAGACGTCGCCAAAGCTTACACACTGCCCCTTTGACTATCATCGAAACTCAAAAGAGTGAATCAATTAAGACACTCGAGTCGCGGGAAGAGAAACTCTCAATTACCAGGATGTGGGAACAGACAGACGACTGAGCGAGCGTGAAATGATGAAATAAAAGGAAAAGGCAGACAGAGAGACAAATCCACCTCTGATTCACTGAGCCGTGTTTTGGTTTGGGAGTATTCTCCACTGACTGTGTCGCCTTTCATTCCACGTCTCTGACATTCTCTCTGTCTGACCATCCAAGGCCTCTCCTGAGACAGACGAGAGGAAGCAGAGTTCCAGAGAGAGCTATCAGGATTAGGATAATTAATATCATCTCATTTCACCGCGCGGCCCCTCGCTCCACCGCAGCCCAGCGCGCACACAAGGACGGGATGCAGTGAATACTACTGTGGGCAGAGTATCCAGTCGGCTGTCAATCTAGACCACCCCCCCCCCAGCCACCCAGCCACCCTCCTCCTCCTCTCTCTCTCACACACACACATAAACACACACACACACACACACACATAAATGCACCCTCCGCAGTGGCTAAATTGCAGTTTGAGAGACGACAGGGGAGAGGCAGCAGAGGCACCGGCGGTGGTGGGGGCTGCCGGGGCCCGAGGGACACCATACAATGGAGCGTGCGGCTGACCAGCGTTCAGGTGAAATTGAATTGGAAATCTTCCACGGCTGGTTAGCATAACAAAGGGCCTCGTGGCTTTAGACAAAGGCTGCTTCTCTAATGCACAAAATCAATCTCTCTACGGGCCCGGCGCATTGTTCCCTCCCGCCATACAGGTGTTCCTTCAATGGTCCTTAATCAAAAGTGTCAAAACAAAGTTAAGAGTTATCTCTGCACCGCCGCAGCTGCTTCTGCACGGCGGCGGGCGAGAGAGAGTGGGAGAGAGAGAGAGAGAGAGAGAGAGAGAGAGAGAGAGAGGGAGAGCAGACCCCTCACGATAAGCAAACAGCTGAGTGAGAAAGTGTGTGTGTGTGTGTATACGTAGGATGCTGGATGCATTCCTCCCACTGCCATGCCACGGTCTGTTGGTGCTAAAGTTGCGCCACTCTAATCTGATTTCTACCTGGGCCCGGTCCAAACGTGAGCAACTGGTGCTCCCCCAGGAAACGGCCCAACAAAACCTGGCCGGGAAAAAGTGTTTTCCTCGGCTCATCGAGCACGACGGTGATGATCCACGGCGAGAACAGTTCTGCTTCCTGAAGTCAATTTCACATTTGCTCTCTCTATTGATGTTTCACAATAATCTTCTCAAGAGCGTTTGGGTCAAGCCTAGAATCACCTGAGAGTATGAAGTGTTGTTGTCATTCCTCTAGAATCAGCCATTTAGGTTTGCATCTGGAGAGAGAGTTTGCAAAGTTGCAAACTCAACACCTTTTGAGCTTTTTATAGATAACTGAATGGTTCTCATACATGATTCAAATGAGCCCCATGATGACTACATGGACTTTTGCCTCTTTGCTAAAGTGTGGAAACACTTAAAAGATGAAACATGACAATGCAAAATCATATTGGAAAATGTTAAGAGGTTTTAAGACATCACATAATTAGTTGAGAATTGAAGAAAATATCCAGCCCAATTTATCCATTTTCCAACACATTCCAGAGCATTTTGTTTCTAAAAAAAAATAAAATCTTGTTGAAGTGATCTTTAATATAATCTCTAAAAACGATAGAAAGGGAAATCATAGTCGCTATCTGGTAAACACACCAATCAGCAATGTAGCTAGCTAGCATGATTTTGTAGTAAATGTGCTGTAATCCATCTCCTTGACACACACTGATAAAACTATTTTTCTTACAAACTTTTCCCCCCAACAGAATAAATGCTGGAACGTGTATTGAGTCTACTTCGGATGCTTAAAATATTGCGGCAAAAAATAAATAAATAACAATACTAATAAAAACCCTATTGAGTGAATAGATACGATTTCTCCACTTCTGGAATCACCCACTTGCAGCTCTATTTCAGAGGAGTATGAAGGATGTCATGCCAGGAGGGTACATCTACTTTTTTCTTTTTTCTTTTTATCAACAGATGCTGTCCTCCCATCATTTCCTGTCTCTACCTCCAATCTGAAGGTCTAATTTGTAATATAGGTAATAGCTGCGGTTCTCCTTGAAGGTTGTTCAACAATAGGAGAAGAAGTGCCCCCCCAACCTGACTCCCCCCGTGCTCCCGCACTGCAGCGACTCTCTGCATCGACTCTGCGGTTGACGACCTTGACATGCCGCAGGGGGGGGACTGAATGGAACAGGACAAGTTAATACTGACATCAGCCTGCAGCCTCTCTTTCTCCGGCTGCGCGTGGACCGACCGATCCATTGACGAGAGGACGATAAGTGTTTGTCATTCCTTTTCTTGTTTGAGCAACCCGCCGTCCTGCCCCTGGGTCGTGTCATCTCGTATATGACACAACTGCAGCCACACATATGGAAAATCAAAGCATTCAGCCAGAATTGCGACTTTAATCCATTTTAAAGTAGGTGCAGTGTGTACGATCCGGTGATATCTGGTGGTGAAGTTGCACGCAGCAGGCATCACCTCACCCTCGCCCTTCCCAGCATGCAGGAGAACCTATGGTCGAAATGACGTTTAAGTAGGGGACTACTGTAAAAACATGCCGGCCCCCGTGGTGCGGACCCGCTCCTCATGTAACTATACATTAATGGGCGCATTTAAGGGTAAAGGAAATAAAATAAAACATTTGAAATACAATAAATTCACTCAAATGTCAGCATGAAATTGTTTTATAACATCTTTTAGAAGTGACAAAAATGACCAAAATCTTACACACTGCACCTTTAATCCTTTAACTTGTGTCGTATCATATTTGACTACCAGCAGGAGCTGGGTGCAGTATACTGTATGTGCGTCTGTTCTATATGGGGGAGATGAGGCATTGGATGTTGGCTGGCTTTGATAAGGTGAGAGTCTCTGTCTGTCAGTGGATTACCACGTAAATAATACACAACATAAATAATCTGTAGACTAATCCCATCTCCTAATAAGTGGCATCATAGACACAGACGCCTCCAGTTTGACAGGCGCCAGACGACGATCCATCAGTCCACCAATACCCACTCTGAACATTATAGTGCTCCGCACGGTTTGAAATGTCAGCTGAGCGACAGTGAAGCCTCCGTATGAAAGCTGACATTTTCATGATTGTGACGAGAGGACGGTAATCTGGAAAAAATCATGAGCCACGGCACATATAATCGTATGCCTCCGATAGTCACACATATCACGGGATTGTCACGTTCATGAAAATTGAAAGATGTGAATGTGTTTTCAGCGACTGACTGACAAATCAAGGAGACGGATTGTGTGAATATCCACTCCAACATAAACCACATATAACAATAACTATTAATAGGATGTTAAAAAAGTGAACCCTCTAACCTTGCACTGTTCAGCCATTGTTGCCATCCATGTAAATGCCTGAAATTTTCGGAGGCACAAAAGACACAAACATGTCAAGCTCGACCCCTGACCTCTTAAAAATTGCTCGGTGCCCCGACACCTGCCGGGACGGTCACATATTTTCGAAAAAAGTCAGCCGAATTTCAAAATACACATCTTCCTCTTCCATTGTGGCCTCACCTTCAGAATAAAATACCGCTTTTCCCTTGTAAAAAAGCTTTTAAAAACCAGGGAAACCCAGTGTTCGTCTCAAGTGTTCGGTGTCAGAGTTTAGCAGTATTGTTATACTCCTCAGGTGAGTGTATGTAAACACACCATTCAAAGCGCCACCTCCTCCTTCTCTGAACAACACAGGAACGACGTGTTGTGTCAACAACGTACAATGAAAGCTACGCTATTGTCAGAAATGTCGTCGAGAAATGCTAATACTTTAGCAAGCTAATTATGCCAACCAGCGTTTACAGTACGTGTCCAAACGTCACCAATAGAGTAAGAGACAATGGGAGAGGCAGAGAGGGGTGGATCATTAGAGTACCACTGACGATGTGCCCTGTTTGGGCCAATCATACAATCTTGTTTAGGGTTAGCACACAGCTATGCTTATGTTAAATTCAGTACAAAAAAAAAGAAGCCATTAAACTGGGATCTGACCAATAATTCAGCATATTCAGAGACTCTGGAGGACGAATGGAGTGAACTTAAAAGAAAGCACGAGTCGCGTTCTCAGTCCGAGTCTGAGCTTCGAACAGTTACTGCCATACAGTTGTTGGCACATTGTCTTTTTGTGGTGAACAACCTTAAAAATGGTCAAGCTCACGTGAGAGACACACAGTGAAAAATGACATTGCTCTTTCACCTATTCAATAACATAGAAAAACAAGAAGAGCTTCATTTAAACTGGCAGCTGTAAAATTGCCTGCAAAACCCACATCACCGCTACCCTGAACCTTTAAAGTGGTGTAGCTGTTACGTACAAATTATATCAGCTGAAGAGAAATGGCCCAAGTAGAATAGAGCAAAGAAATGTTCTTTTTTTTCTTTTTTTATATAAAACATGGCGAAAGTTAACTGTAAACTGTGCATTTTTAGTATGAATGGAGATCTTAAGCATGAAAAGCGAAATTACTTCCATGCAGAAAGAGCATCTTAAGACTTAGCCGGATTACCGTGGATGCGCGTCTGTGGCTCTTCTCACTTCCACTATCACCCGCCGGCCAATCAGCAAGCCCTCGGCTCATTCTCTCACCGACTCTGCTGCTTTGGCCCTTGGGAGGACTCATGCAGACCAGTTGATTAAAAATCACTTAGTGGAGAACACAAACAAAGCTGTCAGCCTTTGGCTTGCCCTTGGGATTGGAGTGATGGGGGTTTGCGGCGGAGGGGCAGGGGGGCGGGGGGGGGGGGATGGATTGAAGAAGAAGAGATGAAGGGGGGGAGAATAACAAAGGAGGGGGGGGGGGGGGGGGGGGGGGGGGGGGGGGGGGGGGGGGGGGGGGGGGGGGGTATGGATTGAATAAGAAGAGATGAAGGGGGGAAGAATAACAGAGGAGATACTCAGCGTGTCGAGCCTGATTTTAGCAGTTAACTGATATTAGCGTGAGGATTTTGTAAAAGATGATTATTGTTATTGAGTTCATGTCATGGCAGCTCGGAGGGAATATTATAACCTCGGAGAAAAATGGCTACATTGACACGTTATCGACAACTGCTCACAGTAAAATAAACAAATCAAGAGGCGGAGAGAAATGACTGATTTGCATAAACCAGAAGAAAATAGTTTCCTGTTGAGCACGACCAGTGACGTTTCCCCTGCAATAGATTATAAACCAAAACTTTCTAACTTTCTGCAAGTTTGAAAAAAAAGAAAAAAAATAGACATCACAAACTGTCAATGCGAGGCTGTAAATTCCAGTCTGACATTTAAAGGTCTAGTGTGCAAGATTTAACTCCTGACAGCAGACAGGAGAAGATTCACTGGAGAGAAAATGTATATGAACAAATGACGAGACTTATCATACTGTAACACCCACAGCGGTCGCAATTAGCAAGCACATGTTGCACATATTGGTATATCAGCTCTAAGGCTACACAATAGCATGATGTGCAACACACACACACACACACACACACAGATTCACAGCTGCCACTGACAAGGGCAAGGCTGCATCTCCAACGGTCCTCCGGCCTTCACAACCAGATGGTAGTTCCCACTGGTTTTTCTGAGAGACACACGCACACACACACACATGCACACACACAAACATGCACACACACGCGCACACACACACACTGTATGCTCCTCTGAGCCACTTTGAGCCCATGCACCTCTGTGAATGCAGTATAGGATGAATGTAGTTGATGTGTCTGTGTTAAACATCAGCCACATTACACTGAAAACACCAACCCTCAATGATTCACTTCACCTACTACAGAGACATTATATTTTGGGATGTCTAGTAGCTAAGAAATGAAAATCAAATCAAATCAACAGTCGGGCAAATCACTGTGTCAGGAAAGTCTCGTTTATAGTTTGTTAGAAAGCAAAGTAGAATGGCACCCATGAGAGTATATAGAAGTTTGGGGGTATATGATTTATAGCTGATTTTGGACAGACCTGTTTGTCTCTGATGTATTTATGAATGTCTAGATTTCAGAAGTCTATGTATCTGTATCTAAATCAATGAGGTGGAGGTGGATTGTCCCATGACAGACTCCCCTGAGTATATCACTAAAGTCACATTTCAGATTGAATGTCTCAGATCACATTTGGAGGTGTTCTGGAGAAAAAAGGTGAATACACAAATTGCTTTTAACGTCCTGAGTAAATACACGGTAAAGCAGCCTCTACATGAGATAAAACATTTTAAATGCTCGAAAGGTAAAAACAAGCATTTACCTTAAAAAAAGTCATGAGGCTGTTGGACTTGCGTCCCGAGTTTCTACTCTGCCGTCCTTCAGCGGAGGCACCATTATATTCCGTGGGTCATTCTTCACAACCTGATCGCATCTGCAAAGAGCCCGACCTCCACGGTTCACACTTTGTCGCTGACATTACCCAAGGTAAAGTCAAACTTGGGAGAATGAGCACTTGATTGATTTGTATTGAGCTGCAATAATGACGGGTCAGGCAGGAATATCTGACACTGACCCGCGTGAACACCTGCGGCGTTTGGGAGCAAGGTGAGAAGTTTCCCTGAGGAGGAAAGTTGAAAGGAAAGTACAGAGATGGAACAATAATGGCGAGATAACAGGTTTATGAAGAGAGGAGGGAGGGGGGGAGGGGAGGGGGGGGGGGGAAACAATGAATATAGAAGTCTCCCGGGATGCGGCGGCAAAGTCAACCCCCTGTTATAGCCACTGGGGGGGGGGGGCTTTAAGGGTCAGCTGAGAACTTAAAGAGACAAAGTGGCATCCCATATGAGTCGCAGCCCAGACGGAGGAAGGACGAGGGATACAGACAACCTTTGTTTGGTGAATTATAGATACATGCTCACACACACACACACGCAGAGGGG
>JAFBJT010109729.1:2500-17607 GCA_016785325.1 Chascanopsetta lugubris
TTGAATGTAGTTGAATGTAGTTGAATGTAGTTGAATGTAGTTGAATGTAGTTGAATGTAGTTGAATGTAGTTGAATGTAGTTGAATGTAGTTGAATGTAGTTGAATGTAGTTGAATGTAGTTGAATGTAGTTGAATGTAGTTGAATGTAGTTGAATGTAGTTGAATGTAGTTGAATGTAGTTGAATGTAGTTGAATGTAGTTGAATGTAGTTGAATGTAGTTGATTGTAGTTGAATGTAGTTGAATTGTAGTTGAATGTAGTTGAATTGTAGTTGAATGTAGTTGAATGTAGTTGAATGTAGTTGTCTGGTAAGTTTGATTGACTCACATCGTGTGATACTGTGCGATCACTCCGGCCTGGACTTTGTAAGGTGGTGTTTCACTCAGCCGTCAGTGGGGTCTGTTTTGGTTGAGGAGGTGGGAGGTGGAAGGAGGCTGTTTGTTGATTTGAAGACGGCGTGGGTGTGAAGGGCTTTGTGGAGTAGTGTGATAAACATGCTGTCAGAGTTCGTTTGGCGCATCTGACCCAAACATCTGAGTCAATATGGGCTCAAGGCCTTTTCTGTTTGTGATGAACGGGTGGAGACAGAATCGGTGCATGGAGCCGTGAAATCCGTTCAAATCTATATCACTGTGTTGGTACTTTGATTAATCCCATCAGGTCCAATGGAACTTTACAGCTGGAATGTGATGTGTTCATCCTGTGGAGCTGCATCACACGCTTCTGCTTGTTTGGACTCTTCACCTCCAACCCAACTGTTTTAAAGCCTCATGTTTATTCCACTTTCAAACATGTATCTTGAACGCAAATGCCCTGTAACGATCCGAGTGATTATCTGAGTCAATCAACTCATGAGGTTTTATTGCAACTTCTTTTGTTGCATCAAAAGCTTATATGATGGAACAGTTGAGAAGATCTCAATTAGTCCCAAATGTAAATCTGATCTCTTCCTACATCAAACAGTTGACATGTGAAAACAACAGAATGACTCCTGAATGTTGACTTGTTTTTTCTTTCTTTTTCAGTACACGATGGTGGAGATCCTGGTAAGGAAAACTTTGGGCAGGTTCCTATAGTTCCTTTGTTTCAGCAGTGATTCTCAGCTGCTTGGTTGTGACCCACCTCACTCGTCTGCGGAGCTTTGAGGGGGAAATAAAGTTCATATTCACACTCAGAGGAAAACCCTCAAAGTTTGATTTCATATGCTAATCGAGCAAGTCAAAAGGTTCGACTCTAACGAGATAAAAATGCAGCTACGGGTCCGAACCCCAACCCCAACCCGAGCATCACCACCATGTTTGTTTATCATCAAACGTTGGTGTTATAGTCTGACTCTGGACTGTCTCAGATTCAGATCTTTTCATTGCATGGATTTGACGAGTTGACAATGTTCCTCGCATTGGGTTGCGGCCCGTCATGATGGGTCTCGAACCCAAACCAGTTGAGAACCACTGTTTTAAAGCGACATCTGGATTTCTCAGCTATTCACAATGGCTGTCGATGAAAAAAATGTTGAGAATGAGTTAATGTGATGATCACATGATGGGAGTGCATCATGTTGCCTTGATTTCATGCACATTTTTGCAGCCTGATACAAACATCTCTTTTTTTCTGTAGCATCCGAATTCAAATCGCATCGCCCAATGGTTAGATCAACATCTGGTGAACGGCATTCTCGATCTGTCACACCCAATCATTCCTGAAGCGGCACAAGGAATATACACCATCGTTCTGACCACCGACAAAGGAGAGAGAAAAACCCAAAGTTTTGAAATCAAGGAATACGGTAACAGTTACACCCTCAAAAAATGAGTTTGCTCTTTACAGAGGTTTCAAATGTTTATCCTTTGTTTTAGTTTTGCCAAAGTACGAAGTCAAAGTTGATCTGCCCTCTGTCATAAGCATCGTGGATCGAGAGGTCAACCTAAAGATCTGTGGAAAGTGAGTCTCTCAGTGTTCAAGTCCTCACCTTACGTGATGCAGATTGTTGTCTCATTAGAACATCAACCTAAAGAGTGGCTGAGCGTTACCTCTGCCTCCCTCACGGTGACTCGGACCTCAGGATGCGCTGCCTCTGCTGTTTCCTGCAGGTACACGTTCGGGAAACCAGTGGCTGGTTCTGTCAAGGCAGTGTTGTGCAGAAAAGCCTTGAGGTATCACTGGAGAAGTCGCAGAGACAACGATGTCTGCAAGATCTATACGCCGACTGTGAGTAGCAGAAGAATAAAAGGTGCAGTGTGTAAGATTTGGTGACATCTAGAGGTGAAGCAGCATGTCGTATCCATCACCTCACCCTCACCCTTCTGAACATGAAGGAGAAGCTGTGGTCGACTTCAGTTGTCATTAAGATTCAAAATGTTTTTAGTATGTCCACTCTGGGCTCCTGTAAAAACATGGCAGCCCCGTCCAGAGGAGCCGCTCCTCCTGTAATTATACATTTGTGGGCTCATTTAAGGGCATGAGGAAATCAATAAACACAGGTGATTATAAATTCATGAAAATGACCCAAATCTCACTCACCTTCAATCAGACTGCACCGTAACTCTGCTCACATCGTTCACACGCGGCTTCTGACGCACATGTTCTTCCTCCTCTAGATGGGCGGCGATGGATGCGCCACTCAAACGGTGAACGTCAGCGAGTTTCACCCCCACAAGACTTCGTACGAGGATACGTTCGAGCTCAGTGCTGAGCTGGAAGAGTTTGGCACAGGTGGGTCGACTGGATCGGGAATTTGAGTCATATGGCAACAAGTCCTCGCTAACCGAGACCCCCATTCATCTCCCTCCAGGGGTCACTCTTCAGGGCAAAGGTCGCACCAGTTTCAGCAGTGCCATCAGAAGTGTCAGCTTTGAGGAGGTCGCTGAATCATACAAACCTGGCATTCCATTTGAGGGAAAGGTAATTTGGAGGGAAACTGTGGCACTGACCCACAGGCAGTTACCACATGTCTCTTATCCAAGCTCCCATTGGCTCGTAGTCTCATGCCCCTGAGAGTTTTGATTGCCTTTCAGAACCATTGATTAGTGGTCAGTCCAGCCGTGTGAAGGTGGGATGAACAGCGTGTTGTGCTCAGAGCTTCTCTTTCTGCTTCCGAACTTGTTTGCAGGTCAAAGTCACTGGTTCAGACAACAAACCTGTGGAGAATGAGCCAGTGTACGTACGTGCCCCCCCCTCACAGAACGTCAAGCTCACCACTGACAAAAGGGGCGTGGCTTGGTTTTCCTTGGACACGTCTCTGTGGAAAGACTCTGTCAGTCTGCAGGTTAGTTGCTGTGACCTGTTCTGTTTTCTTTAGTGAAGTTTCCACCACAATTACAATCAACCAATCACTGTAGAACATTGCCTCATAGTTTGTATTTGTGGCTGATGGTTGAGAGTGGAACCGACCTCTGATTGAACAGGCGTCGTCTTTGCTGACGGACCCCGCTGAACATTTTGATTCCGTGGTCCGTAAACCAGAGTACAGGACGGCCTATCACCACGCGTCGCCGTTCTACTCCAAGAGCAGCAGCTTTGTGAAGCTCATGAAGCTCAACGAGAAGATCTCCTGCGACCAAGATGCCACTGTACGTGCTCAGTACATCATCGAGGGGGAGGAGCTAAAGAGTGGACAGGAAGTGCTCGACTTTTTTTACCTGGTACGTGTCATCGGCTAAAAGCCAGGATTGTAACATCCACATGTTGTAGAGTTGAACTTGCTCTGACCCAGTCTGTACAATTCTAATCACAAAGACTCGAGAAGTGTTGATCGACATCTATTTTCACGTCCATCATATTCTGACATCGCTTTGATTATAATACACCGGAGTTTTCCTTGATTATGGGAACTCATTCCTTGAAGGGTGGAAGTTTTATACTTTCAAATGTTCATTTGACATGAAACTCATCCTGTTTGTTTGTAGGTGGTGTCCAGAGGTGGAATCGTACAGCATGGATGCGTCAAGGCAGCTGTCAAAGCAGGAACTGGTAATAATTGTTCTTTAGAGGAAAGAAAGAGCGGCAGTGGCTGAGATAGAGCTGCCGCTGGTGGAATCAAAGGTGGGGTGTTTGAATCCCTTCTGACAACACTGACGCCCCCATGGCACCAGGTCGTCATTGCAAATGAGAACTGCTTCTCAATTCACCGACCTGGTAAAATAAAGAATAAAAAAAACAAAAAGCAAAGGACAAATCCTACAAGCAACAATGAAAGGATATTACACAGGCGTCCTCTACATTACACTGTTTTTCACTTTCGTTGCAGCCAGTTTAGAGAAGTTCTCCCTCGGAAAGGGATTCAAACTGAAATGGAGCCTAAATGGATTTGGAGCTTGTTAGTTTGAATGTTATTTTCGAATGAGAATATCAATCGCATGAATGGAATGAGGTGGAATGTGCGCAACACGTACCTCCTTCCTGTCACTTCATCTTTACTCGGATAGTTTGGGTGCTTTGGAATTTTGCTCATGTGTTGTGAGCGAGGATGTCGGGCCGGACGGAGCTCAGTGATTGGATAGGAAGAGAAACAAAGAACAGTGGGGGTTGGGGGAGGGAGGGGGTGGACAGAGAGAGAGAGGGGGCGGGGGGGCACTACAACATTGCATTGATTGCTCGAAATACAAATGAAAACACTATTGTTACAGTGGGAACATTTGAACCTAATATTTCTGCTGTTGTTTGAGAAGTGGTGTGAAGCTTCCATCTCGTCTCTGTGCCACAGTCAACCGAGGCGAGGTGTCGGTAACTCTCCAGCAGGTGGCAGACCTGGCTCCGTTCGCCCAAGTGCTGGTGTTCGCCGTGATGCCCGGCGGAGAAGCTGTGGCCGACAGCATGGACTTCCCCATTCAGCTCTGTCTTCACAACAAGGTCGGTCGTTCGTGGAACACAGGAGCCGCAGACTCTGTGTCCGCTGACGCCCAACGGGAACTGAACTGTACGTCCGCCCTCTTCTGGACAGGTGTCCCTCAAGTTCTCGTCCATCCAGAGTCTCCCAGCAGAGAAGACCACCCTGAGTCTCCGGGCTCAGCCAGGCTCCCTGTGCTCTGTCAGGGCCATCGACCAGAGCGTCCTCCTGCTGAAGCGCCAGCAGGAGCTCAGCCTCAACTACGTACGACCCCAATCCTTCAGCTGAGTTCTGAGGATTTTAAGATTTCATTTTTACTCCATTCAATGGTTAATGGCATAAAGTTGTGGATTTTGCCAGCGAGAGGTGGAAAGTAGTAAGTTAAGCTTTTGTGAAGCAACACCTGGATATTTGCATAGTTGACCTGTGTGTGTGTGTGTGTGTGTGTGTGTGTGTGTGTGTAGGTGTACAAGCACCTGCCTGTACAGAAGATGTCCGATTACAGTCACGAGGTTGAAGACTTCGAGCCATATCCCTGCTTCCCCGTGATGAGTGCACCTCGCCGAGCGACCCGCTCCGCCTTCTATGAACCGGAGCAGAAGGATGATGTCTACAGCGTCTTCAAAGTATAATCATGGATACTTTTACAGCGTCTTCAAAGTATAATAATGGATACTTTTACAGTGTCTTCAAAGTATAATAATGGATACTTTTACAGCCTCTTTAAAGTATAATCATGGATACTTTTACAGCCTCTTTAAAGTATAATCATGGATACTTTTACAGCCTCTTTAAAGTATAATAATGGATACTTTTACAGTGTCTTCAAAGTATAATAATGGATACTTTTACAGTGTCTTTAAAGTATAATAATGGATACTTTTACAGTGTCTTTAAAGTATAGTATCACTCTACTCCTAGCCAAGTACTTTTTTTTTACAGATTATTTGAGGTATATTTTCTAAATTGATCACCAGTGATAAAATCCTATATAATCTGGTCATCTCTCTCTCTGTCTCTCTGTCAGCAAATTGGAGTGAAAATTGTGACCAACTCCGATGTGAAAAAACCCATCGACTGTGACGGAGTGTTTGACAGGGTTTATTACGGTAGGTTTGTGTCACGACTGGTTCTGTCCACGGAGAACTCGCGCTACTGTCGTCTCATACTGGTCCCAGACCAAGGAGCTTCCAGTTGACTGAAGATATTCAACTTCCTGGAGTTCCACAAAGAGGAAGTGAAATCAAAGGGTCACTGTGGACTGAGCTGGATCTGGGACCGGGTTGTAGTTCTTTAAGTTGAGCGATTGATCTCTTTCTGTTTGGTTTCATGCATTCCTAGATGCCGTCGATGATCCCATGCTCATGGCCAACATGATGCCCGAGGAGGCGGACGGCATCCTGAAAGATCGAGATGAACAGAAGAAGGAAACCGTCAGGACGTTTTTCCCTGAAACCTGGATCTGGGACCTGGTTTCTGTCGGGTAATAACCTTCAACCTCCAGACGGTTCATCTCTTTTTTCTTTTACCGCTGATGAAACGTGAAGTCTGTGTAATCCTGGAGATGTAACATCACATTTCTCCAGGTAAAAACAGTCCTATATCTAATATGTCCATTAGTAAAGCTTTTTCCAACTTGCTCTAAATAATGTAAACAAGCAAATAGCCATCATCAGTTGCCATGCCCCCCCCCGTTGACTCAGAGTGGGGGTTTATTGCCAAGAAGAAATGACATTTAACAGAAATAAACAGCTAAATGTTTCTACTGAAACATACATGTAAATAAGAAACCATTTACAGTTTGAATCCATGGATTTAACCATGGATGTATAGTTGAATGAAAGTCCCACAGTTAGAGGACATCAAAGACACTTCTATCAGATACTGATGTGATCTTAAGGCACAGAGAGGAGCCATCTGAAGAGTTTGCTCCCGTCTTAGTCTTTCTGCTTCAGATCTGAACGTGTAAACCCACACAGCTGAAGACATTCAACAATGATTCCATGATGAAAACATTATTAGTCTTCTCTGCCCATAAACCAGGTAGGATCTGTCTTCATTTTGCTCCATGGAGAGAATACAACACCACAGACAAGCTCATGATTATTTCAACTCAAATCAGAGAGAAGCTCGTGAAGTGAAGTCCTCATCGTACTCATCTCATCAGAGGGGGGTATTTTCCTTCTGCCCCCTCGGACCAAAACAAACACACACAGACGCTGTGTCCGCGGCCGCGAGTGTGAAGGTTGAGTCGGCCGAAGCAGCTGATGCGTTGATGTTCTGATGTGTGCAGAGAGAATGGGTCCGTGGAAGTGGAGAAGACCGTCCCTGACACCATCACGAAATGGGCAGCAGGGGCGTTCTGCGTCTCCTCCGTGGGCTTCGGCGTGGCGCCCAACGTGGGACTGACGGCCTTCCAGCCTTTCTTCGTCAGCCTCACCCTGCCCCACTCGGTGGTCAGAGGGGAGGTCTTCACTCTCAGAGCCACTGTCTTCAACTATCTCTCCAAATGCATCATGGTAAATATGTGATGCGGTGACGTCGGAGTTGACTGAATAGGAAGTGTTTGATTTGACCTGAGGCCGAGAGCTGAAGTAGATCCTTCGTTACCGTCGCTGCATCTTATCGGTGCCTCGTACTTCATCTGTTTTAATGACTGGTGATGTTTTGTGTTTCCTCTGTTCGCAGGTGAAGGTGATGCTGACTGTGTCGGACCAGTACACCTTCAGAGAGTGTGACGGCTGCCAGTACACTGTGTGTTTGTGCAGTGAGGAGAGCAGGACCTTCTCATGGATTCTCACTCCAACAGTCCTGGGTAGTTTTCATTTTTAGTTTGTTACATTCTACATCAGAGCTTCATTTATACACCTAATGAGAATTTGGAGAACAGACTGAATACTACTAATGGTTGACTTCTACTTTGTCTTACTACTACATTTTCCTCATTGATTGACTGAAAAAATCCACTTAAATCAAAGTAATATCACTGGGAAATCACTATAGGTGAAGCCTTTGCTGTGTGTGTGTGGAGAGGCCACAGTCAAAGGTTCCACAGAGCAAACCTGAACATGAGTTGTAGAGAGTGAGGGAGCAGGTCTGGTCCTGAGGGTCTTCATCCTGTCTTTAACAGCGAGATGGTCAGTGATGGATTCATGCCTCCTCCGAGGAAACGTGCTCAATAGTCCGTCATTATTCTTACAGGTATCATGATGTAGTTTTTATATCTTTTAAGGCAAATCTCAGACTGTTGTTGGGTTCAATACGCTGAATCGTAATTTCAATGAGGGAGATCAAATGCAACAAGCTAATGAATCCACGTTAAAGGTGCTGACAGCTGTTGTGTCTGCGCTGCGGGAAGCAACAGAAGGAGCGCGTCGTCAAAACGTTGCCTGGTCTGAAAGCGGCGCTTCCATCAGGCTGGATGGAGACGTGTGAATGCTAAAGCGCGCTCCTCTAACTGCCCCTGAGAGGAATGCTGACAATCACTTGTACTAACAAGTCAGGTAGTATCTCTGACGAAACACTGAGAAACCGCTCCCCCGGGGGCTGATCTGTACTTGTCCTCTGTGTGAAGGATTGTGGGGGGAGGGGGGGGGGCTGTGGAAGATGGAGCTTTACGGGAGGGACATAATGAGATAACAAATGGGGATTAACGAGGGCAAATAAGATAGGAAGCACGGGGGGAAGTGCATGGTATAGAAGAGGGATGGAGGAGGAGGAGGATAATGAGCTGCGTCCAAAAGCAAATGGGAAGTGATTTTTGCGTTTATGTGCAAAATGTGAGCGAGGGCAGGCGGGACGCGAACCCATCCCATGTGGGACGCGAACCCATCCCATGTGGGACGCGAACCCATCCCAGCACTCTGCTGGTGCAGGTCAGTGTCACCCCACGACTCGGACCTGCCCCGAGGAGTCGTGAGGTTTGGGACGACGGCCTGAACACAAGCCTCGTCCTGACCTCCAGGTCCAGGGACGGGGTGAAGTGAGGGACGGGGTGAAGTGAGTGGGTGAAGTCAGGGACTGGGTGAAGTGACTGGGTGAAGTCAGGGACTGGGTGAAGTGAGTGGGTGAAGTCAGGGACTGGGTGAAGTGACTGGGTGAAGTCAGGGACTGGGTGAAGTGAGTGGGTGAAGTCAGGGACTGGGTGAAGTGACTGGGTGAAGTGAGTGGGTGAAGTCAGGGACTGGGTGAAGTGACTGGGTGAAGTGACTGGGTGAAGTGACTGGGTGAAGTCAGGGACTGGGTGAAGTGACTGGGTGAAGTGAGTGGGTGAAGTGAGTGGGTGAAAGGACTGGGACTCTCCGTTAAGACAAAGGTCTGAGTCGGACTGAAACGTGTTTCCTGCTGCGCATCAGCATCAGCAGCATCAGCAGCTTGAGGAGAAAATGAAAGCGCAACATGTGATTGACAGAAAACATGGTGAACATGAGGCTGAACAGTTTTAATGTTGAGCTGTGGAAAATATCCAAATGATTCATATTTACATCACTTAAACAGACTTCTGCCAAATGAGGAGCAGGTACGAGTGGAGATGTCGCTTTCTGATCCCAAATCTAAACAATATCTTGGTCTGATCTCAGTTCGACTCGAGCTCATTTGTTTCAACATTTAGTTTAAAAAAATACAGGCCACGAACAAACAATACAAAAAATATATGTGATATGTTTTTCTTAATCAAGATACGATGAGAGGACGTTGTACAAATGAGATACAACTGTATTGATCCTACAAGTGAAGTTCACTCATCACAGCAGCATTCAATATTTAGTGTGTGTGTGTGTGTGTGATTTTCAATGACTTCTGTAATGGTCCCATGTGCTGCCCCCTGCAGGCCGAGGGAGCTCCACAGACGCTCAGTCACAATGCTCTGCTCTGCCCCTCAGGTGAGTTGCTCTGCCCCTCAGGTGAGTTGCTCTGCCCTCAGGTGAGTTGCTCTGCCCTCAGGTGAGTTGACAGAGGAGCTGAGAAGCTGCAGACGTTGTAGAGTTGATGTTTGAATCGTCGGCGCTGTGGATGAACGCTGCTCTTCACCTGCGCTCGTGTTTGTAGTTGGTAGTTTGTAGTTTGATGGTCTCCAGACATGTTGACGTTGAGTGATTTGTCAGCAGGTTGCTGCGAGTCACATTTGTTTGATCGTGGATTAAATGTATTCATTTAGAAATGAGGTTTCTTTTTGTTATTCTTGATGATTTATAAGGCGATAAGATGACGTTATATCCTACTTAAAGGAGCATTGCGTATAATTTACTGGAATAGTTCACATAATAAACAGGTAGTATTAGTATGTTTCACCATTGTTTGTTGCTATTGTATTGTTTCACATGTTTATGATTGTTTGGAAATGATAATTGTTTGTGTTTTGTGAGTTTTGAATTAATTCTTTATATCTTCGATATCTGGTTCCTCATTGGAAAAAAGCCATGTTTCTGCAGTAGCCCAGAAGGGACAAACCAAAGAGTGACTTCACTAAGGGCTGGCGGATATTCACTCATGCAGCTCGAGATGCATCTCATGTCTTTGCACTGACTCTGTAGCTGCAGAGCTGTAATCTATGAGACAGAGATGAGAACAAGTGTGTGGTGGAGGTGGATCAGTGATCGGTCATGTGCTCTGACGTCTGTTTCTAGATCAATCGGTGGAATGGAACGTCCCTCTTCTGCTGCCTGAAGTGTTCGTGGCTGGATCGGCGAGGGCCTCGGCCTCGGTCTCGGGTCTGTAACATCCACCGTTTTTCTCCTGAGCTCTGTGGCTCTGGATTGGTCCATTCTCCACTCAGACCTTGAATATCTGCAGAGAAATGATTTCACCCGCAGGGATCCTTCGTTTTACTGCCCATCAGCATCGTCATTGGTCGCCTGATTTCTGCTTTACCCATTCGTGTATTTCTTCTTTTTATACATCATGTTTTAAAACCTTTGTATCAGGATCTCATGCTGTGTCTCACACAATGTCTCTAGACTCTGTCAGAGCACAAAGCTCCAAAAGTCCACAGGAAATCTAAAGGCTCTGAGACGTTTGTCCTCCCTGTCTCCTGGTTTCCCTCTGCAGGAGATCTGATGGGCCGGGCCATGAAGAACCTGGACAAGCTGCTGGCCATGCCGTTTGGCTGTGGTGAGCAGAACATGGTGCTGTTTGCCCCCAACATCTTCATCCTCAACTATCTGCAGAGCACGGGTCAGCTGACGCAGGAGATCCGCCAGCGGGCGACGCTCTTCCTGGACACAGGTGAGTCGCCCTGTCGACCGGTGGTCTCCTTCCTGCTCCACTCACAGGAACGATGTGCACTTCTGCTCCCGAGACGCCGATGAGGCAGAAGGTGCCGTGATGTGAACGTCTCCGGCTCGGGGTCCGGGGTCATGGCCATGAGTGGAGACGGATCCAGAGATGGAGATAGACTCCACGTCTACGTTGACGCTGTGTTTGGCGTCGTTGCCTGTTCCATTGCGTTGCTCCACATCGACTCTCCCGGAGGTTTCCTCCCACTTTTCCCCCGTTAGTAGTTTTTCTTGACTCTTGCAAAGGATCCAAGGACAGATGATGAGTCGCCCCCTGATGCCCCGTGACACCAGTTGTGATTTGTGAATGTGGGGTATGAAGATGATCTTTGACTTTGATTGGACAGTTCACTCATCGTCACACTCACCTCGCCTCCGTTTGCACGGGAGACGTTTCGTCTCGGTTTCCTCTTCTGCTCTTTGAAGTTTGTGTGCCGGGAATCTTCTCGAACCAATCGAAGGAATTGAAATACTATTCTGTTCAAAGTAGCGCTTGTATGTTTCCACGCGGCTGCCGGTGATCGGACTCCCTCCCACAGTCCAAGCGGCACTGCGCATTCTCATCTTATCTTCTGACAATCCAGTCTTTTTACGCTCACTGCTGAATTGAGTGGAATGGCTTCATTCAGTTGAAAATATAATTTAATTTGTGTGTGTGTGTGTGTGTGTGTGTGTGTGTGTGTGTGTGTGTGTGTGACAGGATATCAGAGAGAGCTCACCTACAAGCACAGTGATGGTTCATACAGCGCCTTTGGGAGGAGCGATGAGTCTGGAAACACCTGGTGAGTTACTTCTCTCTCCTGCACTGACGATGCACCATCAGCTCCACCTGAGCCTCCATGAGGTGACGATGGCCCTTTAAGTTCAGAGGAGGAAGTTACAAGTTAATGATACATTTCAACTCTGGAAACTGTTCATGAAGCAAAGGACACAACTTTCTTATTGTTTTGAACAGAAGGTTTTTACAGTCTCGTTGAGTGATTATATCATTTATTATATTTAGTGAAAATATGTAAGTGAAAGTCTCAGATTTGCTTTTGCTTTTTGATCAGACGGTCGAGTGAATTCCTCCGGTTGTGTTCAGTGAACCCTGGAACATTTTCAGAGCTTTATTTGGGGCTTCGCTGAAACTGAACATTTTCTGCTCAAATCTTGATTTGACAAGAAAATCTAAAATGACAAGTTCAAAGGAGGGGATTGAGAAACACACACACACACACACACACACACACACACACACACACACACACACGCGTGCGCTCACTGTCCTTTTACCATTTGGCACCAGCATCGTACTCATTTCACTTTTGAAGGAACATGCCAGAACATATTAATATTTTCATTTGATGTGCTGAAAAACACTGAGCCTCCGGGTATTTGATAAACCCTCTGCTGTTTTCAAAAGGTGGTGGGCAGTTAGTGTGTGTGTGTGTGTGTGTGTGCGTGTGTGTGTTTAGTAGAAATTAGGCCTCTGAAGTATTAGATTATATTAGAATGATGATGTTGGTTGAAAACCACAGGGCTCTGCACTTAACCAATCAATCAAATTTGATTGATGCAGCCCGAGTTTACAAATGACAGACAGCAGGTCGGAGTCCGGCCGACGTCCCCCCTCTCAGAGCGAGAGTAGTTATGGGGGGCTGCTGAGCCCTTAATTCACTTGTGTGGAGAACACTCCATCTCCGGCCGTCGACAGTCTGCTGACTCAGGTGAACTCGAGCTAAATGCTCTGTATTTGTTGAGCTTCACGTCTTAAAGACCTCAGCTTCACCTTCACGCTGTCTCAGTCAGACTGTGCGTCTGGTGGAGAACTTGGTGTCTAAGTCGATGTTGACATCAATCCACACATTTCGTCTCTCAGAGCTAAAGGGACAATGATCTGATGATGTCGTGGTCCCCAGTTGATTTGTTGACGGTATAATACATATAAAGTCATGGATCCCACCAGGAGCCCGACCGACACTTTGAGTAGTGATCCAAACATCACGGCTGGAAATGTTTCAACTGAACCGAGGGAGCTGCTCTCTGCTGCCGCTCAGACTGAAGTGTGTGTGAGTGTGTGTTGATGTGTGTGTATGTGTGTGTGTGACCTTTCAGGCTGACCTCTTTTGTGATGAAGTCCTTCGCTGGAGCCAGAAAATACATTTTTGTGGATCCCAAACACATCGACGATGCGATGAGGTGGCTGGCGTCACTCCAGCGAGCCGACGGCTGCATCCGATCCGTGGGAAAGCTCTTCCACAACGGCATGAAGGTGCGCGGCGTTTTCATTCCTTCATTTGTTCTGTGAAATCAAGCAAACGGCAGCAGAGTGAGGGCGAGTGAGGAGCCGCTGACACCGGACAAAGAATGTCTGCACCCGGAGCAGAGGAAACATCCCAGCGCAAAGAATCTGCTGGTGAAGCTCAGAGTGGTGCATGTGAGAATGGGGCGCTTGTTTATTGGGGGGTCCGGCAGAGGCTCTGGAGGACGAGTGCAAACGACAGCCCTCGGCAGCTGCGATGAGCTTCTTCTGTCTTCATTTCATCAGCCATCTTTTTTTGTGACAATCTGTGGCACGAGACTTAGAACAAGATATGAGCTTTATCTCCTCTGCCTTTACACACAAGATAAGAATTCCAAAATGAAATGAACATTCACTTTGATAAGTTAAAATGATGGTTTCAGTGATGAGTTCAAAGTAGAGCAGCATGTTTCCCTTCAGACCAACAGAGAAGAGGCAGGTCATAATTCCTCTTTGCTGCTGACCAGAACATTCAGGCTTCCTTCACCGGACCGGGCTCAGGTGAAGGGTGGGAGCTGCTGCTCCGTGTGTCGTCGTCATTCACCTGCAGACCGAGGCGCAGAGGTCAGGAAGTGGTCAGGATCAGTCAACAGCACAGTACATTTACTGAACGAGAACAGGAGGAGGACAACGTTATTCACATGAAGACTCGAAGTGTAATCTGGAATCAAATCTGAGTTCAACTGTCTGATGATGCGGACGCAGCCTAAATGATGCCCCCGGTGGACTGCGGGTGTACGGCATGAGTTACGCTGCGGCTCCCACAGTTGAGTCTCTATGGTCCTCACACGTTCGTGAGCTCAGCTGAACAGAAACATCTGGGGGACGAGCATCACGCTGTGACTTGGTCAGAAAGGAACTCATTCAGTGTTCAGACGAGGACCAGGGCTCCGGTCCAGAGGAAATGATGGGTTCTAACGCTTGGTTTCTGTGTCTCCACCAGGGGGGCGTGAGTGATGACGTGTCTCTGACGGCTTACATCACCGCCGCCGTTCTGGAGCTGGGCACCAACGCCACGGTGAGTGGGCTTTGACCTCGGCCTGCTGGAGCTGGAGCTGGGAATCTCTGTCTTTATAAATCTGTCAAATGAACACGGAACACATTCTGATATTCAGGACTAGACAGGAAGTCAAACTAAGGAGCATCACAGCTCCTTGAACTGCCCATACAGCTGTTGCCTAGCGACCAAGCTAAGATTTCTTTAAACCAGCAGCGTGACCCGTTTGGTCGAGTTCACTGAAGATGATCGTACTGAAGATGCTACTGCCATTTCCTCTGTGGAGCTGATGTCATCTGCGCTGTGATTGGCTCTGCGGCAGGATCCTGTGGTGCAGAAGTGTCTGAGCTGCCTAAAGGGGGCGGCGGCGAGTCAGATGGACAACCTGTACTCCACGGCCCTGCTGTCCTACACCTTCTCTTTGGCTGGAGACGAGGAGATGAGGAGCAAACTCGTCACCCACCTTCACCAGAGGTCCAGCTCAGAGGGTGAGGAGGGACAGCAGCTGCGCCTGCGCTCGTTACTGCTCGTTACTGCTCGTTACTGCTCCTTACTGCTCCTTACTGCTCCTTACTGCTCCTTACTGCTCCTTACTGCTCCTTACTGCTCCTTACTGCTCGTTACTGCTCGTTACTGCTCGTTACTGCTCGTTACTGCTCCTTACTGCTCCTTACTGCTCCTTACTGCTCGTTACTGCTCCTTACTGCCCCCCCCTCCTCCTGGCG
>JAFBJT010109730.1:0-14567 GCA_016785325.1 Chascanopsetta lugubris
TGTTCAATTAAAAATTTTGGCCCGCTGTGAATTTGAGTTTGACACCCCTGGAATAAGGCATGATCAAGACAAAGAGAAGCCGATCCAAGGACCCAGCTCGCCTGCACTTACAACAATATATATACGTCATACATTTCTGACAAACAACAATTCCAGTGGGGAAAACAGCAATGAGAGAGGAAAAGACCGTTGGAAAGAGGAAACCTCCTCGGTGTGGTGATGGATTGTTATATACCACGAATGCTATAAGAGCGAGGGCCATGCGCACGGCGTGAGGATTTTTTTGTCAAAAATGACAACAACTGCGCCAATAACTGACTCGTGACACAACCATATCGTGTTCCTGCTCAAGTGTTGCACTGCTCCCAGTGCTGCCTGACCGGTTCAGCATCTGTGTGTACTGTGTCATCACGGGCCGACGCCGCGTGTCCCGACATGTCGAGGATTCACAGAAAAAGACGGCGTCGTGTCAGATGTGTGTGTTTAATGTGTGTTACACAACAGAAACAGAGGTGAGGAGGAGGAGGAGGAGGAGGAGGAGAAGGAGGCGCTCATCCATCTTGATGAGTACTTACTCGTGTTACTTTCTTTTTGTTTATGATGATTGTCCGTCATGTTTGTCGTCTTTGTACCGACAGGCCTCCCTCCTCCCTCCTTTGGTACCTGTTCGTCCTGCAGGACTTGTGATCGCCTTGGCACAAACTGTACACCTTAAACACAGCAACACACACACACACACACACTTGAACATATCCTGTACTTACTGAGGTGTAATGAAGAGCATCAGAAAAGGGGCCCACTGCGACATATACACTTTTCACTCAACCTCCAATTGCCATATGCAACATCCTCACCCATTTGATGTATGTGTGCTCTGTGTGTGTGTGTGTGTGTGTGTGCGTGTGTGTGTGTGTGTGCATGCAAGTGTATGTGTGTGTGTGTTATCAAGGCCCTGTGTTTCCTGTTTTGCAATCCTCACCATGTCCTTCCAGAAAACGTCTGCCTCTGGCTGATTCAGGAACAGTGTGTTTTCTACGCCCCCCCCCCCCATTCGACTCTGAGACACGTGCTCTACAAATGCCGTCTCTCAGATACCTGTTGTTTTGCTCAGCAAGTATATCATTAAGCATTATTGCAATGGTCATATCTAGTGCCTGATCAGTTTCAGTGGACCAAAACACCAAAACATTTCCTTAATTGCTAGGAACAGTATGAAATAGCACAACTTTCCTCTTTAGCACATTAGCTGTCAGATGATTGACACTTTTCCTCATATTTATGTCAAAAAGAAATGAAAGGAAAATGCTACTTTCAACCTTTTGTCTCAAATGATTGGCCAGGCTTTAGTTTAGAGTATCACAAGCGACCAACAGAGATCCTTTATCCATTGTCCAGTCATCACATTTGTGCAATTAACGTAACACATTCGGGTACCACTCTTCTCACAATTTTTAAATATCTTAAAAACAAATTCTAATGTGTAATTATTCTGCGCGGGCACTGTGAGTGTTTGTCTTGACAGGTGATAAGTCATAGCATCATAGATGAATTACCGTACACCAGTTTATTTACCTGGGAGCACCTGTGTGTGTGTGTATGGGCGTGCGTGCGCGTGCATGTATGCGTGTGTGTGTGTGTGAGAGAGCCCGAGTTATGTTTGCATATGAAAAACTCCCTGCCTTGAAGTTATCTGTCCAGAAGGCTGCACACCTGCAGTTTACAACTCACCTGCCTTGCGCGCCAAATCATGGCGCTGATGATGACCGAGTCAGACCAAATACCTCTACGCACTGACCGCTGCGAGATCTAAGAAGGGCAGGGGTGGGGGGGGGGTTTCTTGTCAGTGTTTATTGCAGCAGGGGCTGTGTGTTTTAATGAGTCGTCAATTTATCTAAAGTCTCGCTCGTTGAGGTGGTTTCCCTGGGAGACAGGTGTGTGTGTGTTTGTATACGCGTGATTGTGTGGAACTGACTCAGGAGTTCCCCTGAGTCAGTAACCCTCACCTTTAATGATGGATGACTGACTGGCTGTGTAACACACGTAATGTACCCAAACAAAAGGTGAGGGATTGACCAGCTCAACAACAACAACAACAACAACAATAACAACAACAACAACCCAGTGACACGAAGGTCATTGCTAAAGTAGCATCGCTTACATAACAGGGGGACTGCACCAGCAGGGGGCCCTCAGGTGTGACCATGGCTCATGGAAGGGGGAGGTTTGATGGTAGCCAATTGTGGTCAAGAGATGCACCTACTGTGGCCTGCGTGTGTGTGTGTGTGTGTGTGTGTGTGTGTGTGTGTGTGTGTGTGTGTGTGTGTGTGTGTGTGTGTGTGTGTGTGTGTGGTTTGTCCTCAGGATGGGTGGGTCAGGGCAGGGCTTCTTGCCCCATCATACCCACAGAAGAGCAGGGGCCTCTTTCCTGAGAAATGAAAAGTGATAGCTCAAAGATGCAAACATTATTTGCAGAGTAAATGTGGAATCACATCCAAATGTGAATTCAAGGCACACATGTGACAAGCACCATCGAAAACACCAGCACAGCATTGAAGAAAAGGTGAAGTCTAATCTGAGGGTGTGCTGTCACTGCTGTAACATGTATATACACTGATCCAGGCGACAGTGCAGGACCACTGGAGATGGCACTGATACATGCAACGTACACCTAGACTTTTTGGGCCCTTTAGGCAAAGGGGACCCGGGGGGGGGGGGGGGGGGGTCTTTAAAGGTGCAGCCGGGGGGGGGGGGGGGGGGGGGGGGGGTCTTTAAAGTTGTCATCACTAACGTAGAGTAACGTAATTGGCAGTTCTTGGCCTCCCTCTGCTTAACTTGGGGCCCCGGGCAATTGGACTGCACTGACTATTCTCTTCCAACAACCCGGCATTGGCTCGATCTTGGTCGAAGGGACAGTGTGTACGATTTAGGGGAAATAGTTTCCATTTCCGTTGGCGGAAATGTTATATCTGAACATCTGGCAAATCTGATCAATGTATGATTTCATTTCATGTATGTCATTACTCTGACACACACCATTTATATTTATATATACCAGGAGCATGTCCTCTCTGTGGATGGTGCCATGTTGCATGTTGCACCACCGTGTTTGTACTGTTGCACAGAATGCATCAACTTAGCACCTTTCTAAGTCTCAATGATCATTGAAGGCTTCCACATGTTTGAAAGGGAGTTCCGAGCCCTTGTGAACCGCTGAAACTAGTTTGCACCGCAGGATGTGAGCGAGCATAGCGGTGCTACCGAGCTGCACTTCTCTCTGCTGCCACACGCGTCACCACACGCAACCATTTTTTTGGAACGTTGGTGAACGCTCCCGAGATGACCAGGCTAACACTCAACAATGGAGCCTTGTGTTGTGCCTGTCTGTCTGCGCTAAGAGACGGCCTGTTGGTTGTTGTGGCAGAGGTGATCCCTCACGTGTTTATCAGTGAGCAGCTGTCACTGTCTATACCTCTGCCGCTGTTGTTGTGTTGTCTCGATGAGGTGCTTTCCCTCCCTTGCACTTCCTCCCTCGGCACCATTTGTTTATGACACAGGGTGTGTTGATGTGTGTTCGCGCTGTGAGCGAGCACATGTGTCCTGTGTGGTCTGCTCTCAGAGAATGATTTGAACTGCTTGTCATGCCACGCAAACACAAATATGATATAGGAAGCTGCATCTGGACTCAAGTGGCCACAGTGTATGGCAGTTCTCAGTCATTCAAATAATGACATGCAGATTGTGTGACGAAGTCCTACCGCGTGATTAGCTTTGCATAAATCCTGCTTCTCTTTTCCTCACGCGCGCTCTCATCTCGCTTCCTGTGGCGTCCGCTGCCCGAATGTCCACTGCATGTGCAACACAGCCAGATCCATTTTTTTTGCCGTCTTCTGGAGGTGCTGGAAATGGCAGGTACTGTTGGCTTGTCGCGTGTGTGTGTGTGTGTGTGTGTGTGTGTGTGTGTGTGTGTTATGAGGTGTGAGCGAGTTGTCAGCAAAGGCGAAATCTTGCTTTGATCTGCTGAGACATGCTGCAGGTCCCCATTAGGTGAGAAAAGTGTCACTGTCACAGTTTCTGCTGCGTTGTTTCTCACATTTTCGGTCTGAGAGTGTCACTGCACCGGACATTTTCTGCACCTGTGAGGACGATCTGCAGCACGCATGCGCCAACCGGAGTGTGAGCCTCACCACTCATTTGGATACCAGCGCCATGCGGAGCAGCATCCCGACTCCTGCCGCCCGACCCCGTCTCTTCCGTGAGGAATATTCTCCCCCTCCACCATCTTGTATCACCGCCGATCTTTACCGGACTTCTCCTTCTGAAAATCACAGGACTAAAACTCCGGGCGGGAATCGGGAACCACCTGCTAACGGCCCCTGCGATAAAGGAAGGTTAAGAGAGCTGCACCCACTCAGCAGATGGTACGTGGTGACTGGATAAGGGCTGATGGATGTACATTATTAACCCGTGCTCTGCAAAATAAAAGGCTTTAAACACGTACTAGAGTGCTCTGTTGTCTTTTTTCCCCTCCATTTCCAAAACCAGTATAGATTGATCCCCCTCTGTGTACCCAACAAAAATAATATCTGAGCTTATTGTTGACGGTAAACAGCGATTTTCTGTTTCTAAAAGCAACATCGGAATCATGAAAAGACTGTCGCGCGTGGAGCTGTGCTCGAGAAGAGCCATGGATTTGTTGTGCTCGGAGTTTGAGCTGACAAAGTGGCCTGGCTGCTGTGAAGTTGTGGCAGACAAACACACACACACACGTACACACGCTCTGTCTTTCACACACACATTTCTTCATCCATCTGCTCTGTTTTTTTTCTCTCCCCCTCTCGACTTGACAATCCCACAACTTCTTATCTCTCTACACGGCTGTGCTCCTGCCACCCTGAATCCTGCCCTCCCCGCCTCACACTCTCCACATCCTCACACACACACACACACACACACACACACACACACACACACACTCACACACTACACACATGCACATTGTACACCTCAAAACCCTCTTATTCTGCTGATGAGCTAAGACGCCTCGACTTGGTCACATTACCCCAATGTTGCACCCAGATAACTACACTGTGAAACTTGTGGTTTTGTGCTTGTGGAGAGAGAGAGAGAGAGAGAGAGAGCGGGAGAGAGAGAGAGAGAGAGAGAGGAGCGAGAGAGAGAGAGAGAGAGAGAGAGAGAGAGAGAGAGAGTTGGGGTAGATTGATATTGTATCTGTAGGAAATTACACATCTTCAGCATGTGTTGATTTGGCACACTGATACAGTGGTGCAGCAGCGTATTGTACATCAGTTTCCTCAGTGACATCATGTCCATCTAAAGCAGGTTTATTGAGACGGGATATACGTGATCGTCATTTGCTTCATCACAAATCATTCAGAAATAGTCCGACAAACGGTGCACTTTTGCCTTTCTCTTCGAAATGCGTAATGCTGACGATGCACATCTGCTGAAGGCCTGTGATGCAGGACGGGTTTACACATTGACTTCCCCCTTCGTGCTGTACATCACTTCTCCTTTGTTTTCTTGTCACATGTCAGTGGAAACTATAAGATTATGTCCTCGAGATGTTATTTAAAATACTAGAGTCTGTCCGAGTAAGTTTCCCCTCAAGGTATCTGAGCCTTTCACCCTAGGTCAGTGTGATTTAAATTGCATCGTATACAGTTATTGAGCATTTTATAGATTGATCGATAGGTAGATGGATCGATAGATGGATAGATGGATCTCATATTGCATCATCCATTGTGTGTGTAGTGAGTGTACAAATATGTGTCAGCCCGTTATTACTCCATTTGTAAAGATAAGGTATCTGAATCACACCTTTCCACATCTCTGGTATCTGGTGGTCTTATCTTTAGAGGGACAGGTGTCACAAAATCTGCCATCTGCATTACTCAGTTATTCATTACATGCACACTCTCTCTCTCACACACACACACACACACACACACACACTCCTATGAAGAAGTGTTTGCTCATAATTTCCCGCCATCAATAACACAAGTGCCCTGGAGGAGACATCTGAATGACCCACACAGGGAACAAAACTTTATAGATATAGTGATTTAGACGATTATCCACTTTTTTCATGGAAATATATTGGGATTCCCATTTGTGTCTTTATCTACCTACATTTCCTGCATTGCGCACTAAAGAAAGACATCATTAGCGCCTGGTTCTTGTACACACTCTTGTGCCCCCGGTCACACACTCACTTGAAAAAGTTCTGTCAGCATTTGCTCCCCTTCCTTTTTCCACTGAAGAGAGGAGAGGAAAAGACATGAAATGACATCAGCACACAGTGGTGAGAGGTGATGTCAAATCAGTCAAGAGTGTGTGAGTGTGTGGGGGGGGGGGGTCCAAGACAAGCCACCTCAAGTGTAACTTTCTCATGAAATGGAAACATAACTTCTCTGTCCTCATAGATTCATTTAATCAGCATTCTTCTCTGAGCATTGTTACTCATTTCCTCTTATACGGTCTGCACACCTATATATCTATCTCTATCTATCTATCTATCATCTATCTATCTCTATCTATCTATCTATCTATCTACCTATCTATCTATCTATCTATCATCTATCTATCATCTATCTATCTATCTATCTATCTATCTATCTATCATCTATCTATCTATCATCTATCTATCTATCTATCTATCTATCTATTATCTATCTATCTATCATCTATCTATCTATCTATCTATCTATTATCTATCTATCTATCATCTATCTATCTATCTATCTATTATCTATCTATCTATCATCTATCTATCTATCTATCATCTATCTATCTATCATCTATCTATCATCTCTCTCTCTATCTATCTACCTATCTATCTACCTATCTATCTATCTATCTATCTATCATCTATCTATCATCTATCTATCTATCTATCATCTATCTATCATCTATCTATCTATCATCTATCTATCTATCTACCTATCTATCTACCTATCTATCTATCTATCTATCTATCTATCATCTATCTATCATCTATCTATCTATCATCTATCTATCTATCTATCTACCTATCTATCTACCTATCTATCTATCTATCATCTATCTATCATCTATCTATCTATCTATCATCTATCTATCATCTATCTATCTATCTATCTATCTATCTATCTATTATCTATCTATCATCTATCTATCATCTATCATCTATCGATCTATCTATCATCTATCTATCTATCTATCTATCTATCTATCTTTATCCTGAAAGTTTGTGTATGTGCAGTCATGTCAAATATGGTAGTTAAGGAAGCCTTTAATGTCTTCCCGAGGTTTGTTGACAGAAACGGCAAAATACATCGAGTTCCACCACCATCCTCTTCAGATCTGTGCAGGTGTAAGATACTTACTGTAATTATGAATGTGAATTATGGATGTGAATGATGAATGTGAATCTGTAATGAATACTGAGGGTGATGTAAACGCACAGCCTATGCTACGTGTAGCATGATAGGTTTGGCAGTCTGTTGGTTCAAGTGGTGTTTCCTGTGTGTGGAGTTAATGCTGACTGCTTGTTTTCAGCCCTCGGGTCCACAGTCACTGTGTGGACTCACTGACATGTACCGAATCCTATAGTGACACGCTGTCTGTGTCTTTTGGGTTCAAGGTGTATCCACGATGACCATCGATTCATAGAAAATGTGACAGGACCGCTCCATGCTGCCTTCACTGGCAGCTGCATGGTGTTGTTGTTTTTGTTTTGTGTCCCTCGCGGTGCACCGTCCTCCCATGTGTCCCGTCCAACAGAGGGAAAGAGAAACAGTGTCGCACAGAGCAACATTTGCCTGCCTCAGCTGTCCAACTTGGAACAAGGATGATGCATGGACGTGATGGTCACGGCTCCATTCACCCGTGTATTTCATAACAGGTGTCATACACACAAAGAGCAAGTGTCTGCGCCTGTGTGTGTGTGTGTGTGTGTGTGTGTGTTTTGCAGCCTGTCTGTGTTTTGGACTGGAGACCACAAAAGAAAGCTGAAGTCTGAGTGTTGTTATCTCATTGGTGCAATTATCCCCCCCCCCCCCACACACACACACACACATACAACTTTCACCCCTTTACCTCCAACCACACCCACCATCCAAATGAGTTCGAGGGCAGTAGGGGGTGAATCTGAAGGGGGTGTGTGTTGGAGGGGCACAGGGCAGCTTCATTGACGGCTGGGGGAGCCCACTGACAAGTGTCCTTAATCGGAGCAGTCAGGCGTGATCGTGCCATGTGAATCGACCTGTCAGCATCACTTAGTGAAAACAATAGAGTGGACAATTGGGAGAGAAGAGGAAGAGAAGAGGAGAGAAGAGGAAGAGAAGAGGAGAGAAGAGGAGAGGAAAGGAGAGAAGAGGAGAGGAAAGGAGAGGAAAGGAAGAAGTACATTTAGAAGATTGATAATTGTGTGTTATCTTGATTGAAAAATTGTGAAAAATTCTGTGAAGTTGCAGCGTTGGACAGTGATGGCAGGAGAGGGGTCTGTGTGTGTGTGTGTGTGTGTGCGTGTGTGTGTGTGTGGGGTGGGCTCGCTGAAAGGCCCTTCCTTCTGCTCTATTTACCCAGGTGAATAGGGAAGCTGCACCAAGCCTGAGCGGGAAAACGTCATTTTTTTTACTCTGTGTGTGTGTGTGTGTGTGCGCGCGCGCATGTGTGTGTGTGTGTGTGTGAGAGAGATAGAGGGGAGAGGGGGAGCGCGTGTGTGTGTGTGTGCGCGCGCGCATGTGTGTGTGTGTGTGTGTGTGTACATGTGTGTATGAATGGATTGGCAATTGTGACTGTATGTAAGCACAAGGTCTCAAGACAATAAGCTAGCCATATGACCCCTCACCCCCTATTTCCATTCCTGAACCCAGAAACACACACACACACACACACACGCACACACACACACACACACACACACACACGCGCACACACACAGTCACAGAAATTTCCAGACGTGTCAGATCCGCCACTCATTTTATATGTCTTTCTTTTACCTCTCACTTAATCTTTTGTTTTCCCGCGTGTAATGAAGAAAACTAAGATGTGAAAGTAGACAGGTGGGGTGTCTGCTATTTTTTTGTAGTTTTGTATGTGTGTGCGTGCCTATGTGTGTATGTGCACGCGTGTGTGTGTGTGTGCGTGTGTGTGTGTGTGTGTGTGTGTGTGTGTGTTTAGGGGTGTTGTTGGGAAAAGGCCCCAGTCTCAGCGAGTCAGGAAACTGGGTGACAGACCTGACCACACACTCAGCACCAGACGGCTGTGGGAATGTGTGTGTGTGTGTGTGTGTGGGTGAGTGTGTGTTAATGTACAGTATGTGTGATATGCCTTGTGTATGTTTGTGGTTGTTTCATCCTCCTCATCCTGTGTAACTCACAACACCTGCTTCAATGAGCTTTTGCAGCTTCGATGAATCTGTCTGACTCTTCCTCAGACGATGCTGTGAAAGCTTCGTGTTGTCATCACATTTATAGTTTTATGTGCTGATGACAACAACACACACCATGTCAATGTGAACATGAATATTAAAACATACAGTACATGTGCATAGACTGTATAATCTACCACCAGAAGAATCACTTTCACAAACTAGCTGGCATTTAAACAAATGAACCAGATTTCAGCAGCTGAGACTGAATTGCCATGAGAGAACATGGACTTTTCCAAAATACATGTATACATTTGCTGGTCATCTATGAGCAACTTGATGTTGTGCCCTGGAGACACGTTTTTTCATTCTCAAAATACGATAGAATGAACAAAACAAATGTTCTTTTTTACTTGTACCTTTTTCCACACATCACACATCACCATATTGTGTGATTGTTCATTATCGTCACAATCATTTCAAAGAAATCAAATGTACAAACGCTCCTTTCTTGTGTGTGTGTGTGTGTGTGTATGTTTTGTTTTTGTTTTTGTTTGGGTGTTTTTTTTGGGGGGGGGGGGGGGGGGTCTTTGACCACTTTGGCTCTTGGTCAGCAGGCCTGACCCACTTTTCCGAATGTTTACAGTTATTGTTTTGGGCTATCTGCTGCAGGCACATTGCTCTATACATTTTGTTGCTGAAAACAACAAACAAACGGCCTAACGAATGGCAGCCAAATCTGGGGGGACAGTAACTGTTAGAGCCCGGTCTAATCACCTCAGCAGCAGCCCCAACAGTCCCCAACTCTCTCTGTAGCCCCCCCCCCCCTCTCTCTCTCTCTCGATGTGCTCGTCACTTATCTCTCCACCCTCAGTCTCTCTGTCCACATGGCAGCGCTCTATCTGCTCAATCAGCGTGTTCTGCTTGTGTAGAGGCTGCATATGTAGTATGTGCATTTTGTGATTGCAAGTCAGTGGGTGCATGCGCCTGGTCCTGCTGCGCCGTCCGTGTGTTGCGGCCGTCACGTGGCCGCGTACCAGCCGGGACGTTTTGGGCAGGGGTCCTATACATCTATCTGTAAACGGGCAACTGAAACAAACTGCTGAAGACCCATTCCTTTGTGATTATTGACGCACGACACCCACCCCTCCATGTATAGAATATGAAGTGATACGCGCACACACACACACACACACACACACACACACACACACACACACACACACACACACACACACACACAGACAAATAGATCCACAGCTGAAGAAAGTACTCCTGCAAAACAACAGAAGAACTCTGCCTATGAGATGAACAATCACTGGGGAAAGTGTGTGTGTGTGTGTGTGTGTGTGTGTGTGTGTGTGTGTGTGTGTGTGTGTGTGTGTGTGTGTGTGTGTGTGTGTGTGGGTGGGATGGATTGATAATGCACATTATACTCTACAGATATACATGTTATATATATACATATATTTGTATAGTATTTACATCTCCATTATTGTTGTACTATTATGAATGGGACATTCTAAGCATTTGAAAGTAAATCTATGTGTTTGTCCTATTGATCCTGCTGAAGCCTCTCATGTCCCATACTGTGCATTGACAGCACTTTTTTTCACCTGAAGCACTTTTTGCACACGTGGATACAGCAAATTAAAATCAAGCTCATATTATATTTACATTACTCTGCATATGGAATCAGACAGAGTTTGGAATTTATATGCATTTACATCAAAAACACATCTATAAAAAATGTTTTATTGATTAACGACCTTCAGAGTTGATTGATAAAATTCAACAAAGATGCAGATGGTTGGCAAAAAGCAGAATCTCATGCCCATGACTTGACCAGGCAAACAAGTGGTTGACCCTTCATCCAAACTTGCAGTAGGACTCCAAGTAAATAGGCCCAGGTGATATTTATTATTGATTCTTGTGCCACACTCAGACAGTGTATGTTACTATGTTCAGGTGGACCAGGATATGGGAACGATAAAGTAAAAAAAAAAATGCAACTTGGTGTTTTGACTTCATGAAATTGTATTAGTAAAAAAATTGTTTCACGTCTCTTGTTTTTTATTTGAGGCTAATGTTTTGATATTCAAATTGTTAAATGTAATCATTACAAATGATAAAAAGATCATCTCCATGGCTCATGCTGGGATATTTCAGTGGAAGAGTCATAATGGGGCCTGTGCTAACAAGTTAACATTTTTGCGTGAATAAGCTCATTTACAAACTTGTAAAACTACCTGGATAATATTTGAAATGTCAGTATGTGTGTGTGTGTGTGTGTGTGTGTGTGTGTGTGTGTGTTAGCCTACAGTGTTTGTAATTTGCGTGGCTTTATTTGTTCTTTATTTTCATATTGCTCTGGGAACCCGCTTTTGCAGGAAGTTACATGGGAAGTTTGATGCCGCTCTTACACCTCCGTGCTGAGACATAGTTCAGCCAAGAAAAAAACCATTTTCTCAATAGTTAGTCTAACTGCATGTCTAACTCCCTCTGCAAGAAGTCTGCATTTTTTCTCACCTCATTTGTTTCATTTGTACACAACCATAAAAACATAAAATGACCATTTATGGTTTTAAAGAGTGTTAAGTCAAAAAGTCAACAAGAAGGTTTCGAAGGTCCAGCGCCAGTTTGCTTAGAATGACTTCTCTGTACAAAGACAACTTTGAAGGTGATGGTGGGCAAATATCCCTCAGCCACTGTGAAAGTAACTGAGAAATCGAGGAGTGGGTGTCATCGTTTGTATTTATTTAATTATACTGCTTTCCTTTATTTAGTTTGATTGAGAGTATATTTTGTGTACATGTCATAAATAGATAATAAAATGAAAAAGAATATTGGGGGGGAATGATAGAATACAAACAACAACACTAAAAATACTAATACTAATAGTAATAATGTTAAAAATAATTCATAATCACACATTACAATGATATTTAAAAATTATGTAAATATAATCATTTCTAGAGCCCATACTTTGTACCCAAATGCAATGTTTTTTGTACTCGGCTGTATTTCTCAAAATATGTATTTATTACTTTGTTGATATTTATTTCAGTAGATGTATCTCTATACCGCCCCAGCCCCCCCCCTGACCTTTGACCCTCAGCCACAAGTCATATTCCTCCTCTCATTCCAAGCTCGTAACCTCAGGTCGACTCTCTCTGGGCGCAGAACAACGTGTGTGAGGTCACCAGACGGCTCCAGGTTTACCGAGGGCTACCCCGTGTCAGACCCGGTGAACCCCTTTGTTTTTCTCTTTGTCTCTCTCTCTCTCCTCAGCCCTTGTCATCCTCTTTGTCCCCAGCTCCTCTCATCACAGATGGGGAGGGTAGTTATCAGGCCCGGACAGCCCAGCCCAGCCCTCCTACCTGACCGCTGCCAGCAGGGAGCGGCTGCTTTTGCCCGAATATCTCAGACCACAACAGCACCCAGGGAATGAGGAAATCAGGCTAGAGTAATCTATTCAGGCCCAGAGCACCCTGGCCACCATGTGAGTGTGTGTGTGTGTGTGTGTGTGTGTGTGTGTGTGTGTGTGTGTGTGTGTGTGTGTGTGTGTGTGTGTGTGTGTGTGTGTGTGTGTGTGTGTGTGTGTGTGTGTGTGTGTGTGTGTGTGTGTGTGTGTGTGTGTGTGTGTGTGTGTGTGTGTGTGTGTGTTTTTGTGAGTATGCACGTGCCTGTTCGGGAGCCCGCCACTTCTTCTGCAACATCCGGCTATAAATCTATTGTGACACGTCAAACTGAATTTATGAGCCAATCTGCTTGCGACAGACATGTTTGATTTGAAAAGGGAAAGGAGGGCGGAGGAGAAAGAAATGTAGTAGTGAGAGTGATGTTTGGCGCTGAATGTTTCACTTAAACGCTCCCACTGTCACATGGCGTTTACCCTTTAATATCATCAGGATTTGCCACAGTCAGAGCTCATAGTCCAATAAACTCTCCATGCCGTCCTCCTCTGAGGTGTGTGGGTGGGGCCACACGGATGTAATCCCAGTGAAGCCTGGATCAGACACTCTTTCATCACAGGACTGACACAGTAGATTCACATTCTCGGTCGCAGAGATGAAATCTGAAAACATCTTTGCATTCAAATACCTACTTGTAAGTTATGCCCTTCATCCAAGTTCAGTGTTTCCTCACTAAGAGTCACTTGTTGCCATGGCACCCTGAACCAAAAGCTGGACCAGAATCTGAGACAAGTGGGCCCTTTTGAACTCATGTTGATTTACTAAAAACTTTAGACATTTATTTGTATTACCGTTAAAAAGAATAACCCTGAACTGGAAGTCGTTTGAAGATGTGAACCACATCATGAGGTTGTGGGTTCAGTTCCCGGCCCCTTCATCCCCCCTCAGATGTTTGACTTTTGATAAAAGCGTCTGCTAAAGGCAATCGTAGAATCTTTTGGCGGCCTTGAATTCTTGAATGACACAGAGACATTTCTGGTCCAGTCAAAGGTCAAAGGTCAAAGGTCAGACATGTTTCTTTAATCCTGCTCTGCTCTGCCCTGACACTCATTCATCACATCTTAACACTACAGGATGTTATGCGCAGTGTATATTGTTTTTGCCAATAAGTCGCCACACACACACACACACACACACACACACACAAGCAGCTGCCTCCTCTCTCAGTGGAAGCAGGTGTCTGTGAATCTCGTGGGCTTTGGGGTTTTCTCTTTTTTTTTTCCTCTTGGGTACAGAATATCATCAAATTCCCAATGTGAAAGTCTACTGCTGCTTGTCCTCCCCCCCAACCACAAACACACACACACACACACACACACACACACACACACACACACACACACACACACACACACACACACACACACACACACACACACACACACACAAATTCAGAAACTCATCATCAGAAACTCATCATCAGTCTCGCCCTTGCATCTCTTCGCCATCGGGTTACACCATTTATGTCACAACACACCACATATGAATGTGATTATGTACAGTACACGTGTCACATGGTGCAGTCAGAATAAATGCAGCCATTAGGAAACTATTTCTGTCATGATGAACGTCATTTCTGTTTATGTGGCCCCCCAGAGACCCCCCCCCCCTCACATGAGGTGGGAATCTATGTTTGAGGGCAGTGTGGTGGATGGATGTGAGGTGGGCAGGGGGGGGGGGGGGGGTGGCAGGTTGAAGACGGGGGGGTGGGGGGTTGT
>JAFBJT010109731.1:0-24210 GCA_016785325.1 Chascanopsetta lugubris
GGGGGGGGGGGGGGCTTAACCTCTGGAGCTCAACAGGCTTTGTTTAAGTCGCCCCCACCCACCCTCCCCTCTTCCATGCCACCCCCACCCCACCACCTTTTTTTTTCATTTTCCTTCTTTCTTTCTTTTGACCAAGCGTTCAGACAGACACTCACACAACAGGCGTTTCACATCAGAACATGACAAGCTCCTCAATCAAATTCATTAAAGGTGCAGCGTGTACGATTTCTGGTCATTTTTGTCACTTCTGAAAATATTACAAAGCAATTACGTGCTGTCATTTTCATGAATTCATAATCACCTGCATTTGTTCCATTACCCTTTAAGGTGCTGTGTGTAAGATGTGGTGACCTCTCAAGTTACATGTTGTATCCATCACCTCACCTCACCCTTCTGAACATGCAGGGGAACCTATGGTCGACTTCAGTTGTCATTCAAACTCAAAAGGTGTTTAGTATGTCCACATTTACCTCTGTAAAAACACGGTGGCCTCCAGAGAGAGGACCCACTCCCCATGTAAACATACATTATGGATATACATACATCATTTTAGGCTAATGGAAAAAGTAAAACATTTGGGTGATGTCAGTATGTAATTATTTTGTAATATTTTTAGAAGTGACGAAAATGACCAAAATCTTACACACCGCACCTTTAAATTAGCCCATTAATTTGTATTTGAGGAATGGGTCCTCTCTACGGGGGCCGCCATGTTTTTACAGTAGCCCAGAGTGGACATGCTAAACATCTTTTGAGTTTGAATCAAAACTGAAGTCGACCATAGGTTCTCCTCCATGCTCAGAAGGGTGAGAGTGAGGCGATGGACACAACAAGCAACCTCACCTCCAGATGTCACCAAATCTTACACACTGCGCCTTTAAGAGGCTGGAGGAAGATTAATGTCAGACAGGATGTGGTGGTTAATGGGTGAGTGAACAAAAATGATGTTATTCCTTGATTTCATCAATACGAGCCTGCACGGCAATATACCATATCAAAAGCAGTCATTTATATTAACGACACCGCTTTCATTTTACGGGAAGGTAATGTGGGTTTGTGGCAAGTGTGCGTTCCCTTGAGCGATGAGTTCTCCATGCTCGTCCCAAAATTGCATTACGGGGGCAGTAATAACCAATGTTCTTATCGCGTCATCTGTGGTGAATCAGTTACTCATTCAATATGGCTCCTAATTGAATAATCAGACTTTGTCTGTGCATAGATATGCATGTTCCCTTCCCTTAGCAAGAGGCAACAGATGGAGCACATTACGTAATGATATTGATGTAAATGAAGGATTCACAGCGTGACGTGCTTACAGTATATGCATCCCGCCGGGCGTGATAAATACCTGCAGCGCCGTCGGATGGCGGTATCGGCGGCCCGGGTGACAGTGACTGAGGGCTCGCTGTGTGTCTCATATGGGCACAGAGACAACAGGACCTGCTGCTGGGACCGGCGATGATACCGCGGGTCCTGTATGGAAACAGGGCAACGTGTTGAGGAAACGTAAAAAGGTGCAGTGCGTACAATTTGGCGACCTCTAGGGGGGAAGTTGCATGTTGTATCCATCACCTCACCCTCACCCTTCCGAGCATGCGGGAGAAGCTATGGTCGAGTTCGGTCGTCATTAAAACTCAAATTATGCTTAGTAAGTCAGCTCTGGGCTACTGCAAAACGGCCCCCGTAGAGAGGACCCCCCTCCTCATTTAAATAGACTTTGATGGGCTCATTTAAGCTTAATGGAGAAAAATCTAAACATTTAGGTCATTACGAATTCCTGAAAATTCCAGTACATAACTGTTTTGTGATATTTTTAGAAAGAGACAAAAACAACCAAAATCGTACACATCGCACCTTTAAGTCAGATCAGATCAACTGCCTCTTTATGTGCAGAATGTACAAGCACTTTCATTTTGCAACCTGACATTCATCTTAGAGAGGGACATATTCTAAATGACTGAATGAATTTTAGTTCTATTGATGGTTGGTTGTGGCGTCGGTGCATCTTTCATTTTTATACACTGATCGAGATATCACATCACTGTGGCAGTTATGTCCAGAGACAGGGCAAGCTGGCCAATCAGAGCAGCCCGGGAGTTTCTGTGGGGGAGGGGCAGAAGCTCTACACGGCATCTCAGGGAAAACGTAAAGACAGGAGCTGGAGCAGTGGACAATACAAGAAAACTAAAGCTAAAAAAATACATAAAAGTCTGCGTAGAGTCAAGATGTGTAGGGTTCAACAGAAATGAAGACTTTTGAGATTGTATTTTCATTAATGTTGGCTTATTGGAAATGGAACAAAGTCTATATTAAAAACAGGTTCTCCACCACGGACGCACAGATGATGTTTTAACTTTGTATGAGGGCTACTATCGGTTCTCAAGGTAGATTTAGACCATACAGCATAAAGATGGCGTCCGTGACACCACCCATAGGTTTCTGAAGAGTGGCCGTGAGACTCATTGTGGGTGAGGTCACTCGCCGCCATCTTGCCCATGTGTAACTCCTCCTGCTCCTCGGGTGGAGCGGTGGAGCACGGGTTGAGCTGGGGGTGGGCCCCATGGCGCAGCATCCACAGAGCTCGACAAGCCAGCCCAGGTGTCACTCAAGAGGCCACGCCCTTAAACACGCACAATTTGAAATGGGCGAGTTAGAAACAGCTGTCGCAGGAAAACATGGGACCGACTGAGACCAAAACAGTAGTTTGTGCCAGGCTTTGAACATGTTTCATTCACCTCTGAAGTTAAACATTTTAACATGGGAGTCTATGGGGATCGACTCACTCTTGGAGACAGCCTCTAGTGGCCGCCCTTTGAACTGCAAGTTTCTCCACCATTGGCCTCCTCCGTCAGCACCGGAGGTTGCCGCTTAGTTTAGACTTTAGGTTCAAACTTCACCAACAGAGGTCACTACATATTTTGCACAGAACCTTCGAATAGATATTACACGGTATAAATTGCTCATCATGAGATTTGGTGCCAGTGTCAGTGTCGGTCCGTCATCAGCTCTCATGTGTGCAGCATGTGTGCACCGGCGGGCATGGCGTCGTGCAGCGACACTCAAAATCTGAGCGGAGATTTGGGAGGTTCACGTCAGGCCCACTTCCAGACGAGTTCCCGACAGTCCCCTCCGATCAGAGGCGTAGATACTCGGATATCAGGGCCTAACAAGCCATGCTTACTTGTTCCCATGGTGATAACTCGGTTAGAGGTGGGGTGGCCCTGACAAATGAGGGGTAATGCTCGGAGCAGGGGATGAGAAATATATCGGCAACTTGGACGTGACTACATGGATACATACGCAGAATATCATACTGACGATTCAGTTTGACTGGTTATTGACGAGCACGTCCTGGACACTCGTGATATTAACAATAGCTGTTATAGGGGATTGCGCTGTGGGAATTTCTGTCACTCACAGATTATAATATTAATGATACCATTCAATTACTAACTGACATTAACTAATTTATAATCACACAAATGTTGTTTTTTTTTTCATGACCCTAAAATGAGCCTATTAATGTATATTCACACAAAGAGCATCTCTATGGGGGCCGCCATGTTTTATAGTCGCTCAGAGGGGACAAACTAAGCATTTTATTTCGTTTTAATGACAACTGAAGTCGACCATAGGTTCGCCAGCATGAAGGTTGAGGGTGAGGTGATGGATACAACATGCAACTTCACCTCTAGATGTCACCAATTCTTACACACTGACCTGTGAAATAACTGACATGCAGCGTATGAAAAAATAATATCGCCAGGTAACAGAACATTCGAAAAAGATTGAAAACAAAAGAGTCGTCCGCAAATGATTCAAACTTATATAAGTCATATTCACAAACAGTAAGTTACTTTTTTATGAAAACCCTATCTTTGGGGATCACAAATTCACAGCAGCTTCATTGTAAATAAACCAAGTAGGATGAGCACAAGAAGCACTAGTTTAACTTAAAACAGAGATTTTCCATCATTTGTGGAGACAGTGAAGTTGGACGTGACCTTGCCGTCCCTGACGTGATGTAATAAACATGAATGACACTTCCAGCTCAAATCTTGGTGACAGCAGCGAGTCACGCAGACTCCACAGAGAGAGCCGCCGAACCTCCCGCTCCGAGGTCGTCCGTCCGGGAAATCGAACTTAACCTCGCCACGGCCGACGCTCCAGTCAGTCCGGGCCCCGAGGCTGCATGCGAGTCCTTCGCTGACCCACGCAGTCACAACATCTCCTTTTACTGGCGCGGGGGGTGGGGGATGGCCTGGAAGTCATCAGCGATACTGGCAACACACAGGGAGCTCTGAGGTCATCAATAATGACTCCATTTACTTAACACCGACCCAAACACCTGCTCATTTATCATGGCTGACACGTGTCGGGCCTGGCCCATTTCTCACAGAGGAGCCAGCCACTGCAGATCTTCATCAGGTCACCTTTGGCTCTAAGAGGGACTTTAGTGAGGAGATTAATGCACAGAAAACACGGCTCGGTATAAATATACTAACACACACACACACACACACACACACGCGCGCGCGGGCGCTCGCCTGCAGCATAATTGGCTTTTTATTGCAACATCCTGAACACTGCCAGGAAAACTGCACGCTGCCAGGATGTAAGAAAGTCGAGCGTTTGCTTTTACTACTTGCTTAAAATGTAGCTGACTTTAGTTACGTTGGGTGCTCTAATTATCTGATTGTAGGATTCTGTTCCAAGTAAACATCATTATGTGCACAATGCGCACAACGCGCAGGGATTGCACGAGACTCAGGGAGAATAGCACTCAAATGTTTACACTCCACTACACACACACACACACACACACACACACACACACACACACACACACACATATATACATATGTATATATCTTTTACATTGTATACATGAAGGGTAAACTATACAGTAGATGGATGGATAGATAGATAGATAGATAGATAGATGGATGGGTGGATGGGTGGGTGGATTGGAGGGGGTTCTGGTGGGTGGGTGCATAGGTGGATGGATGGATGGATGGATGGATGGTTGGATGGATGGAGGGCGGCGGGTTAGGTGGATGGATGGAGGAAGGGCAGGTGGGTGGTTGGGTGTATGGATGAATGGATGAATGGATAGTTGGATGGATGGATGAAGGACGGGTGGGTGTATGGAGGGTGGTTGGATGGATGGATGGATGGTTGGATGGATGGATGAATACCTTTACATAGTATAGTATAGTATAGTCTATAGTTTACTACACATCGTCAGGGAATCACCATCAAGATTACTGGTAAGACTTCTCTGTCTTCAGCTGTTCACCTCAGTCCAGCTGTGCAGCAGGTATGAGCTTCATGGTGGTGAGACAGGAAACATCGGGGGACCTCCAAAGTCTCGCCCTCGTCCTCTGGGGACCCTGGATGTTTCACAGCGAACCATCCCATGGCTGAAATGTCCCAGTCAGGAATACAAACAGACTTTTTTTCGACTGAAGGTGCCGAGCGATTTTTAAATTATCAGCATATTTATTGGTTCCTTTGGTTTGTTTATACAACTGTGTTTGTGAGGATCCCCGATGGACAAAACATTTTGATATTGTGAGTGTGCAACACCTCCTAAACTGAATCTCCGAGCCCCCCCCCCCCCTGCCCTCAGCCCGATGCTCACACAGATGAGCAGAGTTGAAGACGGAGCATCTCTTCAGGGATTTCCGCGAGAAATAGCTACAGCTCTCGTCTTCCAGTTGCCATGGTGAACCGAGTGCTCTCTCTGGAGGCGCCATGTTTACGATGTTGCCTCAGCTGACTTCACTTCCCAGGATCAGCATGTCTTAGAGAGGATCTCTGGGATTATTGAGCATTTATGATGGAGCTCTGCACTGCAGCACCCAGCTTATTTTTGGCGTTTGTTTCCTCATACTTTCTGTTTTCAATACAGAGCAGGTGTGGGACATTTCCCAGCATGCAACAGGCAGAGGAGGGAGTCAGCACCCTGGACAGGTCACTGCAGTTCACAGCACAGAGGCAGAGGGATGGTCTACGTCCATGTCCTGACGGAATGTATGTTCTGGGAAGGAGGAGGAAATACTGCATGGGTGGATGGATGGATGGATGGATGAATGGAGGGAGGGATGGATGGATGGGTGGATGGATGGGTGGCAGCATGGGTGGATGGTTGGATGGATGGATGGATGGAGGGATGGATGGGTGGCAGCATGGGTGGATGGATGGATGGAGGGATGGATGGGTGGATGGATGGGTGGATGGATGGATGGATGGGTGGCGGCATGGGTGGATGGATGGGTGGATGGATGGATGGGTGAATGGATGGATGGATGGGTGGATGGATGGATGGATGGGTGGATGGATGGATGGATGGATGGATGGGTGGATGGATGGATGGAAGGATGGATGGACGGGTGGGTTGGATGGAGGAACAAACATTACAATTTGCCGGTAATGTCCTCAATTTTTGCAAAGCCGGTTTTGTCTTTTAGGATAGTCAAACTTATATCAATTAGATCGCATGGTATAGTGAGAAATATACACATTGGTGTAAACACACCAATCAAAGGTGCCCTTTCCTCCTCTAAGGGAAGACACATACACAGCAGGTTAAATAACATGCAAAACTGATACAGGAACAGACTAACTCTAACTTGAGTTGATGCTCAGAGACATATCACACACAGCTCTACTATAATGAAATGAAACAGAGAGCAGAGAGCAGAATTTCTGCAGATGAACACACACACACACACACACACACACACACAGTGTATTTGTCCATCCTGTTCAAAACAAAACCCTGTGTACTATTACTGTGAACAGCAATGGTTCAAATATACACCTTGCCAAGTTTCCTACATTGTATCAGTACAGGGTGAGTCAAGTTCAGACGTGTACAGCGATGTGTATCGGTATGTACGTAGCTCTCACACTCTCTCTCTCTCTCCCTCTCTCTCTCAGTGTGTGTGTGTGGGTGTGTGTGAGTGGGTGTGTGTGCGTCGTCTGTCTCTACACCACAAGCTCCACACAGTGACTGTCCTGTTTCACTCAAAACGTCTGTCTGTGCGTCTTCGCCTCTCGTCTAATACATGCTGCGATCGCTCTTTCTTTTAGATGCATCACCTTGGGTGCGGGACTTAGCGACATCTAGTGGTAAAGTCGCATCCTGGAGCCGAGGACCACTCACCCAACCTTTCCATTCAAACATGCGTGGGCTGACCTGTGGTAGGCTTCAGTTGCGAACTCAACTCGGGATGCATCAATTCGATCCTGATGGATGCTCCGGCACTGGCAGATCAGATCACGGGGCCCATCTGTTCACTTTGGTTCTATGCTTGCGCAGCATCCATCAGCAGCATGGCAGGAGACGTGACTGGCAGCAAACACACAGTAACAACACGACCGCAGGGGAAGCTGCGAGGAGGTATCTGGAACTTCCCGGACTGACACATTTGACGACTACTTCCACTGTTCGCGAGGAAGGAGACGGGAAGTCAGGTTCCATCCCTTCGGGCTCCCTCACGCAGCGAGGAGTACGCCTCTGTGATTCTACAGTGGTGTTGGACCGGTATGAGTTGATACCATGTCCACTGGTCCGTATGGTCCACTCGGGGCCACTGTCAAACATGCTGCTGCAACATGGCGGCCTATACAGAGAGGACCTGCTTCTGGTGTGTACAGAACTGGCTCATTCAAGAGTGATGACAAAAAAAAGAAAAGAAGGAAAGTCAGGTGATCATTGTTAATATAATTAAAGGCGCAGTGTGTACGATTTCAGTCGTTTTTGTCGATTGGTAGAAATAATGACATGCTGACGCTCTCATAATCACCTGAATGTATCATGTATATTTTTTCCATTATCCTTAAATGAGCCCATTGATGTATATTTACACGAGGAGCGGGTCCTCTCTATGGGGGCCGGCACGTTTTTACAGTAGCCCGGAATGGACGTACTAAACATCTCTTGAGTTTTAATGACAACTTCAGTCTACTACTGCACCTTTAATGATGATTAAAGCGCCGATGACGCACATATAATGGTGTTCACGCTACATAGTATACCTTGTCAATCAGTTCGGTAACAGTGTTGTTGCTGTCTGTCTGCTCCTGATCTTTACAGGTTTGCAGAAGAAGATGAGGCAACTATACATCCATAAGTGGCTTATAGCAGTGCGAGGATTATTTATAGCACAATTACATCATTGCTCAGTAGGAAACGTCACTGGATGTGAACGAATGAATACATTTAGTAAGAAATGGTGTGATCGTTTGCGTGTAGCTGCAGGTGTTTGCTGGGTCTCCATAGAACTCCATGAGTTCTGGATGCTTAAAAGATGCAGGGTGAAAGATTTGGGTCATTTGCAGCGATAAAATATGACAATATATTTACATACTGACATTTTCATGAATTTATAATCACGTAAAATGTATTTTTCTCCCATGACCCTCAAATAAGCCCATTAATGTATATTTACTTTTATAATAATTATATTTTATGGAGGCCACCATGTTTTCACAATAGTGGACAAAAGTACAAAAGTGGACGTACTAAATATTTTTTGAGTTTTAATGACAACTGAAGTCGACCATAGGTTCTCCTGCATGATCGGATGGGTGAGGGTGAGGTGGTGGATACAACACGCAACTTCACCTCTAGATGTCACCAAATCTTACACACTGCACCTTGAAATACTGTTGAATTCTCCCATACCTGCACAGGGATCTAGAAATGTATGAATTACTAGTCAATTACTTGGGTGAAAAAGTACATTGAAAAACAATTAACAATGTGTCCATTCTCCAGTGAGAAAAAAACTTAGTCTACAGCTTAGCTGGTGTCAAATTAATTGGACATTTTGGTGAAGTTTGAGCCATTTACAAAACTTCTGAAGCCATCTGAGGTGGACATTGCTCACCTCTGGACAATCAGAAACAATAAAGTGATAAAGCAGAGAGCTGCTCCTCACAGCTGCAGTGGTAAGCAGCACACAGACACATGAGGACAGCAGATCAGTGTGAGAGTAGCTGGAAGGTCCCTGGGTTATTGTCCCGCCTTTGTTCAGTTGTCCTTCTCCCGCTGTCTCCAGCCCTGCAGGAGAGCGGCGCATGGCTCAGAGAGCACGCCTCTCAGCATCAATAATAGAAGACTCACAGCTCAGAATTCTGAAAGGGCTGAGGCAGCGGGACGACTTAATACCATTCAGACACTAATTAACTAATTGAAAGACTAAAGTCTCTAAATGCGGAAGTACAAATAAGTTATTATGGCTCTTTGTGTCAGGACAGAAAGTGCTGATGTGAAATCACATGTAAAGTCAGTGTGAAATCTAGAGGCTCAGGGCCCTATTTGTCAATGAGATCAATGTTCTCCTATTCCTGACAAAGATCGCAGCCTAGTAAAGAGCTGATTCATTCACGTCCCGCTCTTCTTTTGGGTTCCGGGTGAATCGTAGGTGATGAGTCAAGCCCATGAAGTCAATCACATGTGGCAGTAAAGTGAGACGTAACCACATTCATGAGGGCCACTGGTCCAGGAAGACAGTGCGAAGAGGGCAAAAGATATAAAGCCAACACAGCTTCAGTGGAAAGAAATGGACTCCAATTTTTTGTGAGTTCTCCTCTCCAGCTGTCAGCCCCACTCCCTGTCCCATGGGGGGTTGCCACGGTGATAGGAGGCCACATGTCTTGGGGGCGTCGTTTTGGTCAAAGGAGCCTATTGTTCCTGTGTTAAGCCGTCTTCACCATGCCCGTCTGCCAGGGACAGGGGACTCGGCTTCACACCCCTCATACACACACACACACACACACACGCACACACACACCCTTTCACCCTCTTACACACAAAACACACCCAGCACCCGCTTGTAGCGGTGCAGCAGAATAAATGCACACGTAGGAAGTTCCCATTTTAAAATTAGATCAGTAATAACATGGCACATGCCAATAACACACTCACACACACACAACACCCTTAGCTTGCTTACAGGTGGCTGGATTGACGTGGCTTGCAGCTGATTACTTGCAAGTCCTGAAAGCTGCCACCAGATGGCAGCGTGGCCCCACCACAGCGCCACAAGACTGCATGTCCCGGTTTTCAATTGTGTCCATCCATCTTCCATGAGAACACAGAGACCTTGGCACACAGTGGGAGCACACAGAGCACTCTGGTGTCCTTCAGCCAACTAACTCTGCCTTGATGTATACGAGACGAGTCAATTACCAAGTGATGGATAGATTACGTCGGTGCATAATTCCAGAAGCCAATTTTCTTGTGTGAACCGAGTCTGAAACTCAATTTGTCGGTGCTCGCTTCATTCCCCTCTGACAAACAGAAGGAGCTGATGGGCGGGGGTCAGAGGTCGACTTACTTCCAGACATTTAGTTGCATTCAAAATGTGGATCAGAGGAGTCGGTGGTGCAACAATGGTGGTTTGGTTAATGTGAGGGGAATGTTTACAAGTGAGAACAGAGGACAGAGCTGGAACATCACGTTTGTAGAGATTGCACTCTTTATTATCTGGATGAACTGCTGCCAAATGAGTCTTAATCATCAGTTTAAATAAACAGGTTGTGGACTATCCATCAGTCTAGAGAGGCACATCCCGAAACGGAACAGGGCAAGTTATATTTAATTTGTTGCAGTGAGACAAGACAATTCAATTTGACTGGAAATCACCATCAGTCTCGAACCAAAGCAACGGCTCAGTAATATAAGGGCGAAACAGGGATGTTCGTGTCAACAGTCTGAATTACTCAGAGCAGAAAAACCAAAGCAAAGAAAGAAAAAACATTCAGGAGCCACATAAACTAAATGATCTACACATTCGAATCCTCCTGTGCTATTTCGTTCATTCCATCAATTGAATTCTTGCCACTGCCTCTCCTGATAAAAGCCATCTTCATCCATCAACCACAACTAGATATTGACTTGGACACGCTTGATCCAGTGACTTTGGAGAGGGAGACTGGAGATGCAATTTGATTACCAGCTGATGAGCTAGATATTGATCCAGAGGCAGTCAGCAGACACGAACTGGTCTCTCAGCATATTGACTGGTTGGTTACTCGTGGGGATCTGGCTACAAATGAGTGGTCAGCCCTAATAATTCACACGGAGAGAAAAGGTTTTCAGATAATGTAAAACAATCAGCTTCCCCTTTAGAAAGGTTAAATGGAAGGGATGCGTCAGTTGTTCCCTTGAAACTGGTTTCAACTGAGCTGGTTTCCAAAGTCTCATGAAGAGTTGTCCTGCGTCGTTTCAGACACCGAGCTTTCAAAAGGGAGAGCGGCGCTTAGCCGGCGGCCCCGAGTCCTCCTGCGGGCCTCTTTACTGGACTCGGGGGAGGTCTGGGGCAGCCAGGCGAGACCTACGCTGCTGTGGACCAAGTAGCTCCCGTTCCTCAGGCTGCGGCGCACCAAACGCTGCCCTCTTGTGGGAACGGGTTTAAACACATCCTCGAAATTAAAGTCAGCCTGCCAGGGAGCCAGCTCCGGATTAGACAGTCCTTCCCCTTCCTGGCTGTCAGAGCTCGGCCTGCAGCTGTTTTCAATCTGATTTTGGGCTAGTTCACCTTGTTTGTTCTCCCCTTCATGGCTCGTTTGGTGCTCCTGTACCTGGTCCCCCTGCTGCTGTGCAACCGAGCTGTATGCAGAGCTGCGCGTGGCCTCCGGGTTTAGTTGTGAGAGCTGTGCCAGAGCACTCGAGACACCGACTTCCTCATCCGATGGTGGGAGAGTGTCGAGACCGGTGGGACATTCTGATTTCCCATCGGAGTTAGTTCTGGGCACATCTGCAAAAGTTTGAGCTTTAAGCCCAGTGTCATTCTCTCTCTGATCCGGTGCCGCATCGTACCGTGAGCTTTCCTTGAGCTTTGCGGTGGTTTGGGCCTCACAGTGTTCTTCGGTCTCTCCTCCTTTCTGCTCCAGAGGCTCACCACCGAGCATGTCGCAGTCAGCAACGCTGAACTTACTTTTCTTTATTCCTCTCCCTCTGGACTTCTGCCCCGACAGCCTCCTGCCTTTCCTCAGGCTGCAGTTTTTACCGGGTTTGGGAGATTTGATGGATTCTGTGACAGGATTTCCCAAGTCGTGTGTCACAGTGAGCTCACCTGTGGCTTTGACGTTGTTAGCAGTTTCAGGGGTCGAGTGGGTCTCTGGGCTTGGAGCTGTTGGGTGAGATGGGAGATATACCGATAACCACATCATTTTTTTTAAAAAAGTCAATGCAAAAGGAAAACAAGCTCTTACAACTTCTTATGAAAATTGAGGTTTTCACCTGCGTGTTGTTCGCAGCTTGCGGAAGGAGTCTGGCGGGAAAAGGACAGCCTCTCAGCGATGGGACTCAGAGTGGGGTTCTTGGAGGCGTATTCCCGAGAGCCGTACAGGGAACGGTCCACATCCTTGTTCCACTGACGAGCTGCTGCAGTGGTCATCTGTGGAGGCACAATCTCCATCGTAAGCTAATCTCGATGATGTCATTTTGTTCTTGCAGAACTCCCAGACTTCTTGACACATCATCCGGGCAGAACTTTGTTCTTGTTGTATGATTCGTCAGTAATGTGTTTGTTCTACACTTGTGAAGTATGAAATGTCCTGGCCAGAAAGAACTTTGTTCTTGTTCTTGTTCTTGCAGCCCTACGAGCAAGAACTAAGTTCTCTGTTCTTACGGAATATGGATTGGCCTTAAGTGCTGCACATAGGATCCAATCCATTGGCTGGTTTGGTCATCAACACAAGAAATGCTAGTATTATTGTGGTCTAAATTACTATTACTTTGATTTTAGCCGTAAGACAAAACATATTTTAGAAGTATTTAGGTATCGTTGTGTCGACACACCTATACAGACTGAGAAAAACAGAATCAATAGATTATTATTATATATCAAAGTTGCAGTGTGTAAGATTTCTGTCAATTTTCATCACTTCAATCTGTAGAAATAGACTTACAAAATAATAATATACAGACATTTTTTAAAATGTGTAATCACCTTAATAAAGATAGGCCTTTAATGTATATTTACCAGAGGAGTGGGTCCTCCCTGGGGGGCTGCCATGTTTTTACATTAGCCCAGAGTGGACATACTAAACATCTTTTGAGCTTTAATGACAACCAAAGGCTGTCAGGATGATGGATACAATATGCATCTTCACCAGAAGATGTCATCAAATCTTACACACTGCACCTTTAAAACTTGAATGACAGTTACATTTAAACAGTTGACACACACGAAAACAAAACATGATTGAGGATATGATCTGAATATGTACCTTAACCTCTATCTGAGTGGTGATCACTGCACACACGAGTGGGTCATTTCTCTTTTTCTCTTCATGACACATTAGCTTTAACTACATTTCAACCGGTTCAACTGATGATAGTAACTTTCAAACCTTTATGCACGAAGTTGCAAAAGAGACACAAAACTACAAAGCTGTTGAAAGATGTCAAGAAAATGGAAAGAAAAGTGACCCATGTATTGCGAGGAATTGCCAAGATAGCTGCAGCTTTCGAGACAGCATATTACTTTCGAATAACTGGCTCCGTGCATCAGGGGAGTTCTGTCAACCACCAAATACAACACATTGTTTATGTCTGTGAGTTTTGCCAGTCAACAAACACAGTGAATGTAATGTATCATTGCTTGTGTGTTTTTGTACGTCTCTGTGAGTATTCAATGGCTGATTCATTTTATTCCCTCACCTCTTCACATAAAGCAAAAGACCCTTTAAACAACGTTCCAGGCCATTTTCCTCCTCAAACTTAAGGACCAACCTGAGAGTTTGAGCCACCGAGGATCAAGTTTAATTACTGTAACGATACCAAGAATTTTTAAGTGGGATATGAGAGACAGCTTCTTTACAGAGGCTCAGAGACCATGATGAAAAAGAGAACAGATTTAAGCAACCGTGCGTGCTTGCGTTTAGGAATGGAGAAACAACCTGGGACAGTCAAACAGGCAGGGGATCTGTTGCTATGCCCATATGTTCATAAGAAAGATATGAGGTTGACAGCCCTAACGTACTGTGTGTACAGTATTTTACACACTGGTTCTTGCGGTTGATATTTTCATTGCAGTAGTTCGACAGGAACATCAAGGTCTTTTGATAATCATTTTATCACTATAAAATACCATCAAGGTAATGCATCAACATGACAACATGAGTCATAACTATAGCTGAAAGAAAAAGCCCGTAACTTATGAGCCTTGTCAGATGGCTTTTTGTTCTATTATTTCCGGGAGTGGAGCAGCTTCCCGACTCTGTGCACAACCTGAATTACATTAAAGATTTCATAATCGAAACCTTGCGATTTATGATCATGAAGTGAGCATGACCATTGTGCAGTGTCGGAGTCTGTGCACACACGCTCGCTCGCTCACTCACTCACTCCCACTCTCACTCACACACAAACACGTTTTCTTCAACTCGGCCAAAGTAAGTTGTAGTCACACTGTGCAGCTATATGATTGCCTCCCAGAAAGGAAAGGCTGCGGATCCCACAGAGAAGTGTTGTAAAGAGAAATCAAAGAAGCAGACTTGGCCGGCTCACCTTCATCTTCCCAGAGGCCGTCTTAGCAGCAGAGCGTGTCGACCTCTTCACAGGCTCACTCTCCTCTGGTTGCTGAGGGAGCAGAGTTGGGGTAAGGGTACATTACATGAGAGATTGTCTCTGCCACACTATTTCACGTATACAGAGTGGATATCCACACACCGGATTAAGTATGTATATTATGAAACAAGACAAGTGACTAGTGAATGGAGATTTCCGGATCAACCTGTGAGCCGTTTGTGATAGTACCAGACCTTTCTCTTCAGACTGCGAGAGCGAACTGGGTCCTCGTTGGTCGATTGAAACGCTGCTGCAGGCTGCAACGAGAAACATGTACGAGCTTTACATGTACGAAATGAAGCACAGTATGAGGTTCTGCACTGAAAGGTGACAAATACTTTGGCAACTTTAAAGGATTGAGGAAAACAAATGCACAACTTCTTGTTTTCGTCGCCTGAGAATGAGCTTTGTATTGAAACTGAAATCAGAAGTGCCTAGTTTGTACAGAGGCCGTCATGTTGCACTGCATGTTTTAAAGTGGTCAAACTAAACAACTTTTAAGCATTAAAGGTAATTGAAGGCTACATGCTTAGAAAAGAAAGTCGAGGAGCAGCTGCAACGCGCAACATTACCACTAAACAGGACAAATCCTACACACTTGTGCCTCAAAGACTGCAACAGTGGAGCTGGGTCTTGCTGAAAATATATCTAATATGCGAACAATGACCTGTACAAGACAGTTAATCAAACAGAAATGAAGAAACCAATGGAGTCAGACCTTTTTCCTCCGCTTGCTACATCTGCTTGGAGTTCGAGCTTCAGGTTTCTCCTCTTCAGGTGAAGGCGAGGGCTCATCCACGGCGAGCAGGTGTGAGGTGGAGCTGGGTTTAGTCTCCGACTCTGAGTTGACAAACAATTGATTACCTGAGTTAGCGTGGAAAATAAAAATAAAAGTGCCACTGATCAATTTGTTGTCACCCACGTTTATCATTCAAAATTTTGCAAATTCTTTTTTTCGAAAGCTAGTCTGTAAATGAGAAACCTGAACTCTACCTAGAGACACGGATGGCTTTGTGAAAAGACGAGTGAAGCCAGAGGGGCAGGGGAATGAAGAAATGAGGAGACAATGAAAGGAAAGGAAATGGAGTATATTGTCAGTTCACCTGTCGCTGGATCAGAAAGAGACTCCTCGTAGAAAGCAGAGTTTAAGTTCAGCGGCTGGGAGTCCCACAGATATCCTGAAATGGATGGTTTTTGCATTTATACAGAGAATCATTAAGAAAAGAAAGTTGGATAGTAAGGAGGAATGGTAAAATGAACCTGTATAACTTCTTGTTGCAGAGTGAGGCTCATCCACTGAAAAGGAAACCACCTGCAACCAGAACATACAGAAAACTAATGTTGGACAATGAGAATTTTGATTCGACAAGATAGTCAATCATTTCTTGGTTCGAGATATTATACAATTATGACCTATTTAAAACATTGTGTACATTCACTTGCTACATGGTAATATGTGTTTTATGTCATGAATAGCAATCACTGTCACCAGAGTTTGTTTGCTGCCTACTGTATTTATTACATCATTTCCAATTCTGAAGTTTTGTATTAGTTGATACCAAGCACAGATAGCACCAGTACATTAAAAAACCTTATTATATTAACAACTGCGTGTTATATCTCTATATCTCTCATTTTTACGTTGTTCTTCCTAGGATTCAACTTTACATATTATGTTCTTAATTTTCTAGTTTGAAAATCAGAACTGAAAAAGATAGATATATGGATATATAGAGATACATAGATATATGTGGAATTTCATAACAATGAATCGGTTTAAAAGGCATAAAACGAACATCTTGTATAGGTTTTAGCTCTCCAATAGTTGTTGGTAAACACTTCTTTAAAGCTTTTCTGGAAAAGAAAATAGTTGGCAGCATTGTTTTAAGTGACAACAAAATTATTACTAGGTATAAAAGACGCGGTTTTAATGATTGTTGGGGTCACACAATGTATTTTGTGTTGTAATTAGGACAGGTTGACAGTCTCAGATGTTTCGACACACTGTCCACACTGCATTTTCCTTTTACAATACTCTAGCTCCCTGAAAAACTTCTTACAGCCCCTGGCTCTCCTTAACAGAAGACCAGTCACCTTTCACTGGAGCAGTCTCAAGTAACTGGTCAAAAGCGTGAGCAGTTGAGTGTCCTGCTGCCTAACAACGTATCAGACACCAACCACTTCACAGACCGATCAGAGGTGGTAGATCAGATCTAACGGGAAGTAGCATTAAATCAAAGATGAGGTGTTTCAGCAACAAATTCGGTTCGTACAAACATAATATGACTCAATTAAAGGCATGGTATTTGGATCAGCATGTAGATTCAGACATTGGTTTATGTCCAACCAGGCATCAAAGCAATACTGATGCTGTCAGAGAACATTTCCCAAAACTTCCAACAGAGTGACTATTACTATGTGACATGAACAATTTACCTTTTCAGACTTCTCATCACCATCCTCCTCCACAGACCCCTTCTTGAATTTGTGAGAAAACAGGAGCACAGGGGAGGCACCAAACTCAGTGGGGCTGCAGACGTCTCGCTGAGCCTGTGGTGTGTGAGGTTCACTCCTCTGTGGGGTCTTCAGCAGTGAGCGAAGATGTATGTCCACACCTGGGGTGGCTGTTCGGGCTGGTGTGCCACCCTTCTGTAATGGGGTGCTGGGGGGCAAGTTCTTATCAAAGAACTCGGGTGAAAGCGGACCCCCAAAGCGAACCCTCTTCTTCTGCTTGACAGCACCGATCCAAGTGGATTCATCGTCTCCTGCACAGAAAGTAAAACAGTGAGTTGTATAGGTCTAATGTTTTTGAGATAGTCTGCCAACTAGACATGAAAAGAAAAAGTATAATCTCTTGGAAGAAGTTTAGTTTGACATTGCATTTACTTTATCTGCATATAAGGTCACTATAAGTAAAGAGATCAGCCATTTCACAGAGCTACAGACTCACAAATCTATACAAATTATACAAATCCTCTGCATGTGCCTGTGACAGCAATACATCCTTGCCTCAAAGGTCAGGCTATATCAAACAAGAGGGCCACTTCCTCCTACATGGCCACAGGCCACAGCATGTGTTTACCTGTGGGTTTGATCTCCTGCAGACCAGAGACACAGGGGAAGTGGAAAGAGGAGACAGCAGCCGGCGGTCCACCAAAGCTTTGGAGTTCAAAGAAATCCCCCTGTTGAAAGAGAATAGATGAAAACTGTATTCTGAGGGACTTTACAATACAGGTTGTTAAGTGAGACTGTTAAATATATCGGATATGAGAAAGCTGTGCAAGTAGTTCAGTCTCAGTTCACAGACTGGTCTTGCGTTCTTTGCATTACTGACTCATGAGGCTTGAAATAGACGTTTCTGTTACTCTCCTTCTTGTGCAATGTTTAAAAGGTAAATTTCAACATATTGAGATATTTACTCATTCTGGGAGTTGAAAGAGAAAATCCATCCCATCCCAAACACATCAATTTTGTCTAAACCAGGAGTGTCAAACTCATTTTCACCAAGGGCCACATCAGCATTGTGGTTGCTCTCAAGGGGCTGGTTTTAGTTGTGGGACTACCTGTAGCATATTGTAAAATAACTGTCTTCATACTTGATTATCATTTATTCAAGTTACAAATATTGTATATGCATCTACATACATGTGAACATGCAAACACACTGAATATATTGCTACACATAAAAAGTGGCATGTGTAATTAACTAAGAGTTCATGGCCAATGTAGGCTTTAGACTTTTATTTTTAGACAATCAAAGGCTCTCGCGGGCCATATAAGATGATCTTGTGGGGCAGAATTGGCCCGCGGACCACGAGTTTGACATATGTGGTCTAAACCATAAACAGTGGCTTTCTGAAATCATTACTTATGAAAATTACCAAGAAAGGTTCTCGTATACGACTTTGTAAAAAAAAAAAACAAAACGCTGATTTACTGTTGTCTGCGAAGGAGTTAAAAAAGTTGATATAAAGCATAAATTAGTCAGCAAAGTGGTTTGGGTGCTTTCTGGGTAAAATATCAAGCTATGACTGTAAGAGTGATCTAAACTGAAACACCACACCTCAAAACCATGGCTTAAGTCTGACTCAACTCAAATCACAAGTTCACGTACCAACTGAAACATTTTCTGGTGAAGAAGATAGATTCCTGGGGTGTATGCAGGTAACTGGACTCAGTCAGTACAGTAGCCTGCATACATCTTGTACTTTCACAGTATTTTTCCAGTCTAATTAATTTTGGTCAGCTGGGTACAAGAATTGCTTGTGTATCTGGGTGCATTAGCTACACTCTCTATATCTGCTTTGTCTTGCTTCATCTAAGTATCTTGTTTAGAGAAATTCCTCAAAGATAACTGCTGACACAGGATACCAATGAATAAGTGTCCAATGCCTTTTACGTTAAGGTACAAAGAAAATTCTCTCACTGAATACCTGTGTTTGTATGCATTCAACTATGGGATGTGATATGACAGTTTTCAAGATTAAAATACGGCATGATTTCTCATCTCTTACACACACACCCACACACAAGCACACTCTTTTGATGCCTGTAAATCCAAACCTGTTGATTCTTAGCAGGAGAGCAGGCAGATGGAGGCAGAGGTGGAGAGATAAGCTCAGGCTGAGTCACTTTCACAGTCCCACTCATTATTAGTGGTCTATGTATCGAATCCTGAGACACCATGATGTCCTGTGTGCATGAGGAAAGGATTCTGTTTTTAGTTTTCATCCTGCTGCATTGCTCCAGAGAGACAAATGACTTATTCGAATAGCTGTTTTAGTGGTGTGCTCAATACATTACAAAAAAGCAAGAAGAAACAAAATCCAAAAAGCTATGAACATATTACAATTGAGATCGTCTTGAGTAGATTCTGTGTAACAGAATTCTGTAATCTGTGTATGTGTATAGAAATAATCAGAGCACTCACTGGATGTACCAAAAGATAAAACCATTGAGTTCAAGTATTTACACCATGATCAGACTGAAAATACCTCCTGCTGCTTTAGGTCGAACTGGAGGAGTGGAGCACTGGCCTCTCTAATCTCCACCTCGCAGCTTTCAAGTGGGCCCAGGCACCTCCTCTTTTTGGACGAGGGCATCTGCAGAGGTGGGTTGTTCTCCTTGTCGTTTCCGTCTGACAGCGACAGAGATACACAGATAGAGGGGGAGGGAGAGGGGGAGAGAGAGAGAGAGAGAAAGAGAGAGAGAGAGAAGGGGGGGCAAGGGAGAGACACCAAACAAACTTCAGATTACATAAACAAGCAAAAACAAATGGGAATAGGGGAGACGTCAATAAAAAGAAAATTCCCTCATCAAATATAAATAAAAACTTTGAGAAAGCATCATCAATAGGATGAAGTTTCACATCAACATCACAATGCTCAGCAACTGTTGCAACTGAGGTTCTGACCATACTTTAACTAAATACAAGTTCTGAGATGTCCTAGCTGTGTGATGCATTAATCCACTGCTCTAGGACAGTGCCTCCGGACATCATGAGGAAAGCCTGGTGGCAACGATTGCTTTATTGGGAGATGAAACTATTACTAATGTGGCAATGAGACAGACTCACCAGACAGATAATCTCTTGTCTCAATGCATCCACCAATGGCGTCGTCAGGCCCTGGCACCGGATCATAAGCCTCGCTCCCGTCCATATCCATCAGGCTCTGGAAGGACGCCATCTTCTGCCTCAGCGTGGACGTGGGAGGGAAGGGGCTACTTCCGCCATGCTGAGAGGTGAGACATCAAAATCCAAGATGTAGGCTCAGTGATGCAACACAAGATACACGAAGGGATATTTTACTTCCAAGTGATATATGAACCAACGTCCTCACTATCAGACTCACCAGCTGGTCACTTGATGAATGGTTGTCATGGTCAAAGAAACTGAGAAGAGTCCGCATAAACTTCTTAACCCACTGCCACAGCATGGCACTCACCCCTGCTGTCAATGGCAGACTCACTTTTTTGCATCATAGATACACAGCTTTAATTTGAATCCAAGCACCCAATTGAGCTTGTGAGCACATGCATTCTATGGACTCACATTTTTAGAGCCCACCCATTCTCACTAATTGGTCAGTTAGGAGCAGCAAAGTGTGAGTCAAGGCAGATGGAAGCAGTGAAATCTTAAAGGTACAGTGTTTTGAAGTCACCAAAATTCAAAATGAATATACAGAATCAGCAGACAGTATTTTATCCCTCTACCTATAATCAGAAGCACACTGTTTTACCAAATTGTCTTATTGTATTATCTTATTGCAATTTGATGCCTGTTTTTCACCCGGGTTTTACAATTGTTTTATTACTTATTTTATTGATTTCTCTCTCCTTTTAAGGGATAGTTGGAAAACTGGGTACTTTTGATTATCATAAGTGAGTGTGTGTTAATGTTAATTTTAATAAGAATGTTTTATGTTGTTTGTCTGAAGGTTTTGTTTTAATGGGTGCCATAGTGTTTATTGTTTTTGCTTACTGTAAAACAAGTCTACCAACAGGTACAAATAAAGTAACTTGAACCTGAATATATAGATCACTATGTAACTGAGTATAAACAATCGTGTTTGGACTAACCTAACAATATAAGAAACATTATAAAACAACCACAGCCTCTGGTCTGCAACAGACAGAAAATGGATAGTAGAGAAGCGGATTGTGATTCTTTACTGTTAACATGAAAACAGATCACTTGAGTGAGCGACCTCTCAGGCCTTCATAATGTGAGTGTGAGCATTTAATATTGGCAAAGGCATCAAGCTATTGAGTTCTCCACCCGAAGTCACTTTATATTTATTTTCTGTGTTGACAAATTTAAGGTGGCAGAGGGAGCAAGGATTTAAAGTGACACACTTTCACACAGTTTGACCTTTCCCTTAACACTGATCCTGTCAAGACTAGTTTGGTAGAAGACAAGAGTGTTTGTTTCACACATTAGTATTAAACCGTAATAGCAACATGTGCATGCACTCATACAAACACAAATACACACACAATCATGTATTTGCATGATCAGGCTTTACAGAGAGAAAATATTTACCCTTTGAAACTCATGTTTAGAACCAAATACAACCACACTAGCAATAGGTGAGATAAATATTTCTCCATGCCAAATATTGGCAATTTGTTCATTAATGTGATAATTAATTGAGAGATGAAGATAAAGAGCAGTATCTATGTATGCACTCTTTTTTAGTAATAAAAGATTACAAAATAAATAAACTAATTAATTCTCAATAATAGAATTTTGCATCACGTAAACAAAAATTGGGTCGACACACATATAGTCTCCATCAGTGATTAACATCAGGACTTAACAATCTAAAATGAAACACAGTTTCAAAAGTCTGACTGTTTGAATACAAGTCTGAATCATACTAAAATTAATGTTCCTACTTTAGAGAGATGAACACTTTATCAAAATAATCTAAAACAGTCATTCTCAACTGGTGGGTCACAACCCAAAAGTGTGTTATGCGCCCGTCTTCGGTAGGCTTTGGGCCTTTGATAGGAAAAACGTCTTAAGAGTAAGTGGCAATGATGCCATGTGATGCAAATAGACAACTGCCAATTCAGAGAGAAGAAAACCTGCAAAGTTTCTTTTCATAAAAATTGACCTTGGCGAAGTGCAATGACAAAGACTAAATGAAATAGATTTTATATTGAGGACAAAAGAAGGCACATATGTCCGTTTTATTACCATGTGTCCCTAAGATGCACTTAGGTTTTTAATTGAAATGTAGCTAATAGCCTGTAAAATGGAATATTTCCCTCTCCAACATCGCCACCTGCTGGTTGTTTTTGTTTATTAATAAATCTATTTTTTGTGTGATATTCTGTACCATCTCAGGTTCAAACTGCTTCATCATTTCATTAAATGAATTTGAGATATTGAAATTTCCCTTGACTTGTCATTAAAGGTGCACTGTGTAATGTGTCATTTTTGTCACTTCTAAAAAAATATTACAAAACAATTACATACCGACATTTTCAGGAATTTATAATCAACTAAATGTTTCATTTTTTCCTTTAATGGGCCCATTAATGTATATTTACATGAGGAGCGGGTCCTCTCTATGGGAGCTGCCCTGTTTTTACAATAGCAAAAGTGGACGTATGAATCATTTGGCATCTGTTTTGTTTAAAATGATGGCACACCTCCTGACTCGGGAGGCATAAACGTGCTATTATTATAATCTTTGTACCGTGCACTCTTTTCATAGCATATAGTTCCTTGAAAATGTTGTTGATGAATGAAGATTGTTTTTTAAATAAACTGCTGGAATTGATCGAATGTTGCTTTTATTTTTATTTTATCCCGTGGATTGAATAAACTACAAGATAATCAACAGAGGAATTGATTATCAAAATAGTCATCATTTGCTGGTGACTTACATGTAATTGTGGCAGTCACAGTGTATGTTTGACAAAGAAAAGCAGGAAAAGAATGTCAGAATAAATCAGTAATATCTTGGTCTCAATATCTATCGCACTGAACTGAGATGATGTGACATGGGTGCAAGACTTGCCAAACTGTATCCGCTGCTACAACGCCAGTCTCTCACCTCTGGAGTTTTGCATGGTGGAGTCTTGGCCCTGTGTTGTGCCATGAAGCGAATGAGTGAGTTTGTCTCTGGCGAACCACGGACACCGATGTTGGATCGTCGTCTTGATTTAAGTTGTGCTAGACGGGACTTATCTGTAGCAAGGGAGAGAATGATGAAACTTCAGCAACATGCACCTTATGTAATATTCGAGCGATGTAAACTCACAGGTGACTTTTCAGTCTCTAATTGTTTGCATTAGTGGTTCAATTTTGGTCGGACATATGACAAGGTTCAACACTGCCTCGTATTACCTTTGTTTCCATTACATTTTGGATTGAATCGATCTTGTACAACAAATCCTTCTGCGTTAAAGGCACAGTGTGTATGATTTCGGTGGTTTTTGTCACTTTACAAAACAATGACATACTGACATCTCATGAATTTATCATCACCTAAATGTATTATTTTTGTATTCTTAAACTAGTCCAATAATGTATACTTGCATGAAAAGGGGGTCCTCTCTATGGGGCCCGCCATGTTTTTACAGTAGCCCAGAGTGGACCTACTACCACATCTCCTGAAATTTAATGACATCTGAAGTCCACCATGGGTTCTCCTTTATGCTCAGTAGGGCGAGGGTGAGGTGATGATTACAACATGCAACTTCACCTCTAGATGTCACCAAATCATACAAATTGCACCTTTAATGTTGATTTTCTTGTGGTTTGTTTGTCAGAGCAGCAGTGGCCGAAATCAAACACATACGTATTAGAAATCACTTGACTCATGTTGTGTGTTCTCACCTTTAAGGTTTGATGTGGTTGCTGGGGTGAAGCTCTGGACAGAGATGCCAAAGTTAGAGAGTGTGAGCATGGAGACATCCAGCTGTGCTAAGTTGTCTGTTAGAACAGGAGGGGTGTCTTCTCCTGAGGGAGACAATATGTCATCCCTCTGATCTCCCTCTGGATCAGCAGTATTCATTTCTGTGGTTGCAATCTGCACACACACACACACACACACACACACACACACACACACACACACACACACACACACACACACACACAC
>JAFBJT010109731.1:27785-60668 GCA_016785325.1 Chascanopsetta lugubris
TACAGCATAATCAGACCAGAACTGTGGTTGGACTCTTGTGGACACCTCCATGCTTTAGATAAGAAAATTAAAAAGCGATGATTATGCAGAAAGACATGTTCGGGTCATGGTCTTGGAGGAAAAAGCAAAAACTGTTTGTACAAACATATTCACATATCCTCCCACTATCCAGATATTCAAATATCAAGGACATGAGCGCACACAACACATTTTTTTCACCTATCCTTCAGGTAACTGCAATAATGAAAAGCTCTGGCTTCAGTTTTGCCGAGCTGGCATGTCATCGATATGTACCTGCAGTGTAATGGGTGGAGAAAACACAGTGAAGCAGAAACAGCGGCAGTGGAATGGCACCGTGAGCGTGTGAGGATAACTGCGGCAGAGAAAAAGCAACTGTTTTAAGATGCTTTTGTTAAAAGACCTTATTCACAGACGACGTTAATCCACTAGCAGTTATAATCTCCTTCCATCAGGCCACTGGTAAAAATCCCATCCTCACCACACATGAACAAGACCCGTTGCTCAAAGCTGAGTGGAGGAGACAGCATCAGGGGGACAGCTGTACCTTATTGGTAGCTTGAAACCTCCAGTTATTGTCTTTGCTTCAGGGGTTTCTCTCATCCAGTTTGTTGTGAAGAGTTTGCTCAAGTCCTGCCATTTATTTTGTTCAGGCTTCATGAAATGATTTGTTATAGTAATTTTTTTTTTTTTTGCAAACTCAATCATTAAAGGTGCAGTGTGTAGGATTTGGTGACATCAGGTGGTGAAGTTGCATGTTGTATCCATCACCTCACTCTCACCCTTCTGAGCATGTAGAAGAACCCATGGTAAACTTCAGCTGTCATTAAAACTCAAAAGTCTTTTAGTTTAGTACGTCCACTCTGGGTTACTGTAAAAACATGGCGGCCCCCATAGAGAGGACCTGCTCCTCACATGAATGGGCTCATTTAAAGGTGCAGAGTGTAAGATGTATGTGATTTCTATTAGTAGAAATAACATTACAATACATTTACATCCTGACATTTGCATTAATCTATAATCGCCTAAATGTTTTTGTTTTTTCCCCATTACCCTTAAATGAGCCCATTAATGTATGTTTACATGAGGAGCAGGTCCTCTTTACAGGGGCTGCCATGTTTTTACAGTAGCCCACAGTGGACAAACTAAACATCTTTTGAGTTTTAATGACAACTGATGGCTACCGTAGGTTCTCCTGCATGCTCAGAAGGGTGAGGATGTTTTTCTTACCAATAAAAGTGACAAAATCTTACACCCTGCACCTTTAATGTGTGAGATTCTTCAACAAAGCATTACCTGTAGATCTCATAGTGTCCACACGAGTGACTGTGAGCAACACTATGGTGAACAAGACCTTTGTGTCTTTGCCATGCAAAAGGCCCATTACCTTTATGGTAGAGGGGCTGTATGGAGAAATTAAATAAAGCTGCATGGAGAGAGAGAGAAACACACTGACCTTGGTCCGTGATGTGCAGACATTAGGACTTTACCGTCCATTAGCTTTGTATCAGACGCTGCACGCTCTGGTCAGATCCATGGCAGCCGGCAATTTTCTCTGCTGGAGGAAGAAAGGACAGAGCGACGGCTGAAATGATGGAGAAAGAGTGTCTCCCAGGACTACACAAACACACCGGACCATTAGCCACGTTACGTGCCTCTCGATAGACAAGGACTCGACCTCAGGGGGCTTTTCGCTCATGGATGTTCACAGCTAGTGCTGCACCACGCCGGCCTCTGAAGCAGCTGCCTCTATTATTACTATTTAATTCTGGAACCTTTCAAAAACATGCAGGTAGAGCAGGGTATACATGTCAAACTCATCTTAGTTCCTGGGCCACAGTTTGATTTCTAGTGGGCCTGAGCAGTACAAGTATAGCACAATGACCCATGAACAACAACTCCCTGTGTTTTAGTGCAAAACAGTTCATTCCGACAATGATCGCATTTTAAAAGGTGCAGTGTATACGATTTCGGTCACTCCTGTCTATTGAAATTGTCTACAAAAGTACAATCACCCCAATGCAGTATGAATTGCTTTTATATTACCCCAAAATGAGCCCTTTAATGTGTATTTACACCCGGAGCAGGTCCTCGCTCGAATAGAAGATGGTTACAAGGTGCAACTTCACTGGTGTCATCAAATATTACACACTGTACCTTTAATGCATTATCTTTTTAAATAACATTATGAACAACAGCAAGCACTGCTTGCTACTACTTTTATTTTTATTGAAAAGTTGCAGTTAATGTCTTTTCTGTCATTTCTACACAGTGTTGATTTATCTCAGTGGACGGATCGGACCTTCTGGTGGGCCGGTTTCGGCCCGCGGGCCGTACGTTTGATATCCCTGAGGTAGAGTTTGTCCCTCAGTCACTCCATGTTTGTATTTTGTGTGTTATTCACAGACTGTGCCGCTCAACACAGACATGCGCCCACAGAAAGCTGTGTTTTGAGTAATACATGCTAATTAGGCTTCCTGTTAATTTATGGCCCGGGATAATGAGCGGGTTCCATTGAAGAGGAAGAATGGCAGCAGAAATGAGAACAAAACATGGAATCGTGAGTGCAATTAGTTTCCAGATATCATTCGGAGCAACAGTTGTCACACTTCAAACTGTCTCCAAGATGGTTTCATTTTCTTTTGAGCGAGATAAGTGGACGCACTTAAGAACAATCTATGAATATGGAGAGACCACTATTATCACCAAGGAGCCAGAGTGGGCACGGTGTTTATCACACAGGATGGAGCTGCTTCATAACCTGAATCTATGTTGTGTTGTAGTTAAGCTGTCAGTCAAGATTTTAGATAATGTTCATCTGCCTCAAGCCAGACTTACTCAAGAAATGTACACACAAAAGGTGCAGTGTGTAAGATTTGATGAGGTCTACTGGTGAGGCTGCGTGTTGTATCCATCACCTCACCCTCATAAGAAAATGTTTATTGGTCAAAAACTAAAGGACAAATAAAAAATGAGAGAGCAATTCCAGCTGAAATAGAAAAATATGCACATCTATAAAAAGCTAATATTGATTCATCCGGCAGCAGCACTAACTAGCTCCATATCTTTGCTGGGTGGATAGATGGTAAATAATAAAGAGAACTCACCTCTGATCGAGAGTCAAGGACGAGACCCAGGTGACGGTTCCTCGACGAGTCTGATGTGAATCCTGTGGACCCCCGATCTGCTGTTCACTACACGTCAGCTGACATCAATGATTTAGAAAAAGAGAGATAGATTAATATTTCAGAACAGATGAAATTCAAACCAACCCTGGGATAAGCCCTCAATGAACTTAGTATCAAGAGCTTTGAAAGAACTGTATCACAGCAGAGTCAAACAGCAGACAATCAAAGATGAACGTCTGTGATCACAGGGGTCAGTGAAATAATGTTCCGGCCCTGTGACAGTACACTTCATGATCATGAGGTCGTTTGTAATGTGTACCCTGTTATCAATGCATGGGCTGCTGCTGCTACTACTACAACACACACTCCTATATATTTGTGTACTACTTAAATGTATTGTTTCATTGTAGAGCTGTGTGCACCGTTGTTTTCTCCTTACACTAACACACACACACACACACACACACACACACACACACACACGTTACAGCAGAGGGAAAATGGCCTCTGTTGGAGTTCCATGAAAATAGCCATAATGTTTTACAGTCCTCTCAAGACAGGCACTGCAGAAGCATGAAGCTCTCAGCAGACTTATAAACTCAGTTTAATGGATGAACTGACACACACACACACACACACACAATACCCTGTAAAATGCATGTGAGATAAAATCCACCGTCCAAAACTGTAAATGAAACGTGATACAATGTCTTGATGATGAAAATGCACACATCTAGAAACAGTCACGTTTTAATAGAGTCAACCAATCAGTTACGAGCACCCTATGGACCAATGGAGCACCCTGTGGACCCGCCCCCTCCCATCTCTGACCACCCACCAATCTTTAAATCACTTTGGCCCATTAATCCTTGCTGCATGGGCGATGTGATAAAAGCAGAGTTAAGAAGCAAAGTGAAACCACAAAATTATGTTTTTTAATCAATTTCCAATTAAGGATTCCTCCCTGTGTGTTGAGCTGATGCTAATTGAGTCAAGGTGGAGAAAGTGGGGGCCTGAGGGGCGGGGCTTATCCTTCAGGGACTGTTCATTTCCATATAAATGAGCTGGTGAATGCGAGCCTGATTTTTCACGCTTCGCTGTTGACCAAAAAGACAAAGACAGCTAATCACTAACTTCCTCCTTCACTTTAGTATCGAGATTTATTTATCAGTTCTAATCTGGTGAAACCGGGTTGGATATTTCTAATCAGTGATCATGATGAACTGCACCATACGCTTACCAAACACTTCATTAGCTACATAGAATCAGAATCAGAGCACTTCATTGTCATTGGTCCAAACGGAACAAACAGATTTAATATGATAAATAACACAACATAATGTAGAGCATCAAAGCTGAGTCAAACCGTTGTTCAGTGTGGCCCACATAGTCGAGTACAAGCTGTACTGTTTTGTACATGAAGCCAGAAACATTTTGATGGAAATTTCAAAATATGTTTTTATTTTGAAATGCTCCTATTTCCTGTGTGTGATTCTGTCATGCTTGATGTCCAAACCACTGCACCAGCATTGTGGTGCAAGTGTATTGGGCAGAGATTTTCATGTTGCAAAAGTCTCACTTTAAAGGACCACACCCATTCGATTCTAGTCCAATTTGCTTTTGAACTTTGTGTTTTTCAGTATTTCAGAGAATAATGGTGCTGTTTGTATTTATTCAAATTGATTAGTCTTGTCTGCAAAACAAAACTCTCTAATAATGTTTTTGTTTTTTTATTCAGAATGTTAAATTGTCTTCCAGACACAACTTTGATTGATTGATTACTGATAGTAATATTATGTTGTTTTTTTGCATTCATTTGAGTTTCATCAAGTTTGGTGTTTGGAGTAATTGTTAGTGAAATAAACTGTACTATACTCTCTCTGTGGCCTGAGTGATGGACAACAAGCTGATGGGGGAATACTCTCAAGTCCCAACCAGAGCAGTGATTTGTTGAGAGTTGCCCCCGGAGGGTAAAGGCTCAGCATTCTGTGACTCTGAGCTGCTGAGTGAAAGGCTCCAGCTGTGCCATGTTACTGGATCCGGCTCCACCGATGCAACATGTTTGAGAGCAAGCTGGTTCATAAGCGTGCCTGCAGTGCAAATAGGCCAACGGTCACCGATCACCTCTGTAGTTATTTCAAATCTGTGACTGCAGGTTTTAGATGTTGGATTTTACTCCATTTAAATGTTTGCATGCCTCCAGTGGGAGTTTGGGGATATAGACACCAGAGGGTCTGTGGTCAGGCCATCATTGGTGTCTGTAGGTGTCAATGTGTTCTTTGATTGCTCTTAAAGGTGCAGTGTGGCAGATACATACATACATAATACACCTCACCTCATTCCTCCACTCACAACATGTTTAGTTTGTCCATTAAAGGCAACTGTAAAAACATAATGGTGCAACAGGGCGGCCTCTGACCCGCTCCTCATTAAAAACCACTCACTGAGTGGTGATGAAAACAACAACTGGTAGATTCAGGAGATTATATGCATCTCATCACCTCAGTAGAATTACACTGTAATCATTTGTGAGATATATAGAGTTTGAACTAAGCTCACTGAAATCTCACAAGCCATGCTTGAAAATGGTGCAATAAACATAATTAAAGTGGTGAGGCACACCAAAAGAATTTTTGGGTCTGCTGTTGCTTGTGCATTTTTTGTACGTGTATATTTTGTGTACACTTTGGGTATATTATTGTTTTTTTATACAATCAATTTTATAGAATATATCTTTGCTGCTGTATCAATGCAAATGTCTCCACTGTGGGATGAATAAAGGGTTAACTTATCTTATCTTAAAAGTATACAAAGAAAACCCACAAAAATTATATTATATTATTATATTATATTATTATATTTAAAGGGATTTGATCAAGATTATCGTTCATGGTGTGTCTTGAATGGTGCCAAGCAGTCACTTCTTTGCTGGGCAGGGACAATCTAAAATAAGCAAGAAAATATCAATCCAGGAATTCCAAGTAACTCGGGAAAGAAACGAAGAAAACCAAAAAGAAGAGCACAAATTCATACCCATCAAGAGTCCAGCAGAGAGGAAGCACAGAGGATAAATGGAGCCATGTGAAAGACTCTTGGAACAAGTGCAGGCAATCATGAGAGCTGGAAACACAAGTACAACACCAGGAGGTGATGCAGGAAGAGACAGATGAGGAACCAGCATGACTTCAAAGTAAAACAGGAAAGGAGGACATTTAAAGGTTCAGTGTGTAAGATTTCAGTCATTTGTTTCCCATTACCCTTAAATGGGCCCATTAATGTATATTTACATTATGGAGGTCACCATGTTTTTACAGTAGTAAAAGTAGACGTGCTAAACATCTTTGGAGTTTTGATGACAACTGAAGCCTACATAGGGACATTGATAGTCTTACACATGCTCAGGAGGGTGAGGTGATGTTTACAACATGCAACTTCACCCTTAGATATTACCAAATCCTACACACTGCACCTTTAAACAATGTGCACGAAAAGACAAAAATGACAGGTTGCTGACAACCTTCATCTTTTACGTCACATGCTGATGAAAAAAAAGTAATATAACGAAGGCTGTTTCACCAATAAACAGTAAAGGAAAGACTCAATTCCATTTAGAATTTCAGATTAAATATTGGATTTCTTCTACATTAACCTTGACTTTATCACCACCAATAGTGCACAAACCAGTAGGGGACAGAATGAGAAGGCAACCGCCAAATGTGACCTTGATCCACCGTCCCAGCAGATTACATCACCTCCTGACAAATACATTGAAAGAAATCTTAAATCTAATCTCAGCGGGACGCACTGCAACACATCTCTTGGACATCATGCATGTAATATATATCTCAGCCATATATATGGTACAGATGGGGAAATGCAAGTGTGCAGGCACATTACAGGTTATATTTGCTGTTTCCTCCACTTTAATGCTACATCTACAATTATTACTGGTTAGGGTGAAGGCAGCTCAAATGGTTTCACACAGCTGTGACCATTTGAGGCCTTGGTGCCTTCATTATACTGACTGTATGTAAGTCCAGAGGTTCCACAAGGTAATGCAAACGTAAAATAGCATCGCATGACAATAGCACTAAAAGTACAAAATGACACATAATAACATTAGATTTCATTTCACAAAATACCCAAGATGTCACAAAGTACAGTAGATTACGACATACAACGTCACCTCTAGAGGTCACCAAACCTTACGTACTGCACCTTTAAGGTTGTTGTAGATCCGCTTTAAGTCGCAGGGACTTATCTTCACTTTTCAGAAAAAAACAGTGAAAGTAAACTCCATGACAGATTGTTATCATTTTGGAAAATTAATGACTGAGTGGCTTGAGTTGATCCTAAATGACCAACAGGTCTGGTCAGGGAGCGTTGACTCATTACATGAGCGGCATGTGACAGTGCTCGACACTAAACCTAATTATTCAGAGAGAGCGTTTCAGCTCTGAGCGCTGACATGGTCGAGGTCGAGGTCTCTGGCCCACCGGATGATGACAGCATCACCGCTGGCTGTCAGTGTCGTCAGCGGGCAGGAAGTTAGCGCGGTGTGTGTCCCGGGGATCTGCTGCAGCAGACACACGGACGCCGGTTGGAGGGGGGTTGGGGGGGATCTGTCTTCGGTCTGATCAAGCCTCGATGACAGGCTGCGCTCGCCAAGAGGAGCACTTAGCAGGCAGGCTGGTGACACAGAAATACATCACAAACCTCCCAGGACTTGTACATGTGGTGATGGACAAGAGCCTGGATACAGTTTAAATGCACATTCATACATTTCAGTTACAGATGGATTCCAGGAGAAGTGGATAAATACAGATGTCTGACATTTGTATTTTGTGATTATGACCTCATTCATAAACTTGAGGTCATGTCTACATTTATTGGTTGATGAAATGCTGTACTTTGAAAAACATATTTTTCAATGATGCCTGGCATCATTTTACTATCTATTGTGTAATATCACTTATTGTAAGATACCATCTCATTGGTTTTCATTTTCTGATAAATAAATAAATAACGTTGTCATGCTATTAATACAACATCTCGTTGTGTTTTGGTTCTCGTTCACCTTTGACTAATAAGCTCAGAATGAACACACAACACACACACACACTCACACACACACAAATAATGCACATGGGCATGAACTGTATAATGCTGCCCAGTTCACCACTGAACATAATGTTGCCTAATTGAGTTGACCAAGTTAAATTAGTTGTTTGGTGAATTGGTATTGATGCATGTTCCAATGGATTTGCAATGTGTGTTGTGGATGTTTACATGGGGTAAAGGTTTGTTGTTTGTTTTGTAACATTTCCAATGTGACGGGAAATAAATGAGTTGTTCTATATGTTAGAAATAATGATGCACTTCAACCATTAAACATCCTGTTACAATCATATCAATGATACACTTCAAATGTTCTCGATGTTCAGCAAGTGTAGGGACTCCGCGGTTACAGCAGTGGCCTTTGGAAGCAAAGGTCATTGGTTTGAATCCCACTTGGAGCCCACACCCTGGATTACTGGGTGACATGACATGTTGAACAAGTTATGCTTTGGATACTGTGTGTCTATTTAACATCAGAGAGGATGGTGTTGAACTGGAAAGGTTCAACAGGTGAGAGAGTTGAACTTTTCCCATTGATTTACTCTACTAACACTCTGTGTTGGAAGGAAACGGATCATTTACCTGAAGGTGATTAGAGAATCATTGAAAAATGAATCAGAGAGAAAAAATAATTGAAGATCAAAATAATGCGTCTTGTGTTAAAGCCTATCTCAGAATTACTCGTCATGATTTATCCTGATAATGAGCACAGGCAAATGTAATAAAGATCGATGTACAGATAGAGGGCAGTGAAAGCAGTATCCCGCACCTTTTAAATCAGGCAAGATGAAAGCACAGGTTAATGTGAGCATATTACAGAGATGAATGTGTCATGCGTTAATGAATAGTTGGGTTTCCTGTGGGGCCTGAAAGTTTCATTTTTGCCAGGAGACAGAGATGAGGCTTTTGTGTGGTGGCATAGAAACGAGTCCCTCTGTTGGACAACCGTTGAAATAATGAGGAGGTGACGTCAACGCCGCAGACTCCTGGGACTTTTCCCATCGGGCCTGGAGGCGGGTGGACGAGGAGGAGGAGGGGGAGGAGGTGTGAAGCCAGAGGGACATCGGACAAGAAAGTGAAGAGAAGGAGAAACAAGCTCCCAGGAAATTATTTTATCGGATGAAGCTGCTGGATTTTACATATCGCTGTTTCTTTTCATTTTTTCCTTCAAATGTTTGACAGGATCTCACTGTGATAGCAGCTGCTCTGTGCTATGATTATTTATGCATTTGACTATTGATCATTTCTCTTATTTTTATAATTATCATTATTATCGATTTATTTTTGTTTTATTATATATATATATATATATGTGTGTGTGTATGTGTGTGTGTGTGTGTGTGTGTGTGTTTCTATAATGTTTGTCCTTTTGTTTTGTTTTACTTTCTCTTCATGTTTTTTTTCATCTCAGTTTCTAATTCATTTTAAAACCTTTTTTAAGTTTTATTTTGTTTGCTTCTTATGTTTAGTTAAGTGAAAGGTGAGGGAGGGAGCAGGGGGGATTAAGAGGCGATACAAATCAATGACACACAATCATTGGTGTTCTTTGATATATATTATCTCAAAACCTGTTGTGTTGTTGAAAAATGAAAATAAAAGTAAAAAAATAAAGTAAATCGGGCTGCATGTAAACAGCTGTGCAGCGCGGCCTGAAGCTCAGCATCATGGCTCAGGGTTGTTGTGCTTGTGTCTTGTTGTGTTTCTCTAGCTTGTGGCAGGGGGGCGGAGTTGACCTACTTTCTCTCCGTAAGTGCAGAGGGACACACCTGCCTCCAATCACAACCTCGTCAACATTCCATAAAAGCCCGGCTCCTGCTCCACTCCCGTGCCAGATGATTCTGTCTCCACTGGTATAGAGCCACACCACATAGGTGCATCTCGTACCTCATCGTAGAGCCCTTCTATCCTTTACATCAGGGGCGTCAAACATATGGCCCATGGGCTACAAGTGGCCCACAAGATGACTTTCTAAACCGTAAAATTAATAGAAAAGACTAAAAGGAAAAACTTAAAGTAGAAGCAAACTGCTACAGGTTTTCTTGAATGTTTTGTGAAAACATTGTTAATTAAATGTGAACATTTTCGGAATGTATTATTTGCAGTAAAACAAAGGGAACATTTGGAGTTGCCATTATTATAGGCCATTATGCCATGATTTTACTGGTCCATCCCACTTGCGATCAAATTGGGGGGGGGGGGGGGGGGGGGTTGTTTTTTCCCGGGGGGGGGGGGGGGTATGTTCATACACTCTGGAGTCTGTAAACTATCCTGTACGTAACATACAACTTTTCTACTGTAACCCTTTCTGCTGGCATCTAATAAATCTCCTCTGGAATCAATTATCTGACTGGAATTATAGTTGGTGACTCAGACCATCGCAGAATTGGAGTATTCCACTGCAATGGTGAACACGGTTACATTTCCATAGGTCAGCTTCTAGTGGCAGAAAGGGGTCAGGTGTCCCTTCAAACCACATGATGTATTCTGAGGGACCAATGCATTCTGAACCAGTCTCTATCCAGTCAGACACCTCTCATCTCTTAATCATCTCCCCACAGATGCAATGAAATGTAGAGCAAATATTAACCCCACTGTTATCTCCGATGGGTGGACAGTAGCGAAGGATGACACAGCAGCAGTGGTACTGACGAGCTGCGTGACCTATAGGAGATCTTTGCAGCTTTAACATCATAAATCGAGGGGAGTGCGTATGATGGAGCGGTTGCGGAAAGTGTCACCGTGACACATGATTAATCCAGCGCGGCTCGAGTAAACCGTCTGAACTGACTTACAAGCCTGAGACGGTTCCACATATCATGTGTTTGACAGGGAGACACACGCAACGCAAATCAACCTGTCTGCAGAGCAAATGAAAGGTTGTCCAATGAAAAAGATCACAGGTATCACACGACTGCAGTCGTGTGCATCTTGATGGCTTAAAGGTGCTGCGTGTAAGATTTCAGTCATTTTTATCACTTCTACAAACATTACAAAACAATTACATAATGACATCTTCATTCATTTATAATCATCTAAATGCTCCCCACCCATTATCTTTAAATGAGCCCATTAACGTATTTTCACAGGTGGAGGGGGTCCTCTCTACGAGGGCCGCCATGTTTTTACAGTAGCCCAGACTGGACATACTAAACATCCTCTGAGCTTTCTTGGCAACCGAAGTCTACTGCAGGTTCTCCTGCATGCTCAGGGGGGTGAGGGTGAGGTGATGGACAATGCAACATGAAACTTCACCTCTAGATGTCACCAAATCTTACACACTGCACCTTTAAGGCAGTCGGCTTAATTCAACATGTCAAAATGACGGCTCTTGAGGGAGTAGGTATGTAGGTAGTCATTAAGGGGTGGAGAGATGTAAGAGGGAAGGTAGGCGTGACTGGTGGGTATTTGTTTACAGTAAGGTTTGGATATTGATAGGTTATCGCTATAGGAGGACAGGGATATGAAAAATTAGGAAAAGAGCAGGGAACTCGATCAGAGATGAACAGGCAGAGCAAGCAGGTGATAACACCAGGTGGGCGGGAGCATCGGAGCACAGACGACAGGCAGGAGTCCGACTGATAACAGACTCTGGCACCCGACAATCTGGCAAACAGGTTCTGAAACCTGGCCTCCGTTTACTGCAGCCTGGGAGGATGATAACAAAGGCGGGACGAGGAGTGGAGCTCCCAGTGGAGCGGTGTGGCATGACGGGTTCAAAGTTTGAAAGTAAACATACAATTCTTGCTTGATATCACACATTCAGTGACTTTCATGTCGCCCTGCACATTCAAAGCATTTTACACATATATTATATACAATGTGTTCATTCTTTGGATGCGAGTGGCACCACAAGAGGAAATATGGCCATGGGATATGCAGATTAATGGTGTTTGCTAAAAGCTCCAGGGTCTCAGTATGATAAGGAAATCATTATGATGTTTCAATTCAAAGTCTAATGTATTAAAATATACATATACATAACAACTGAAGACACAGATGAGCAATTATGGCTTTGATTTAAGCGAACCGTAGTCAACTCCAACCCTAAAGCAGAGTAAAACACACCAACTCTGAGATGAAAGCCATCAGACTGGAAACAAATGGGAGTGGCTTTCTAAAGTGGGACTTTTATTTTGAAGGTTAAGAAAGCGAGGGGGATCACTGTGAACGGAGGCTACTGGACGTGGTCTTGATTAAGCTCTATCCTCACTTGTAAACATCAAGCATGACAGCATCACACACACAGGAAACGGAAGCATTTCGAAATCAAAGCATATTTTGTCTCTTTTTGCCTGGCCTCATATATAAAATAGTGACGCTTGTGCGTGAAAATGCCATGAAATGCCCAGGTCTGCATTTAGGATGATGTAGATGAGGAATGTGCTTGCATATTTCTGCTTATAGCTACTGTAGCTCTGATAGAGCCACAGCAACAATCTCATTTAAAGTCCACCAATTTACAATCAGCAACCTCTACAACAGAATCTCCATGCAAGCCCTAAACAGGGCTGCATCAAATTGAGCCCAACATTGCCAAAATCCAAAAGCGCTGGGTAATAGCTCTGCAGCTACCTGGGCTGCCATAGTTATGATCATTTGTTTTTTGCAAGCACGACCGCCACAGTCATGCTGGGCGCACAGCATGCACATCACTGCCACTGGTGTCACTGAAATTAACCATTTGTGGAAAATGCCATTGCACCCTCAAAACACAACAGCCCCTCTGTTGTGAAAACGACAGTTCACATCTGCTTTGGTTATCCTCCTGCGATTATGAACCGCGGACGCCCCATATAAAAGTACCTGTAAAGTGCCGGCGTCTCCGTGACACATGGCACAAAAAGTCCATCATTAAACCTGACGTCGAAAGCGACTGGAAATCAGTCAGAAGCTAATTAGCCATGAGAGGACTGAGTGATAGTCTCTGCTCCCCACGGAGAGAGGAATGATCAAAGGTCAATAGTCGACTCAAATCAACTCTCAGGGGTCCGCACACATGAAGGGGGAGCAACAAACAGAAGGGGCAGAGACACAGCTGCTTCATCAGTGTTCATCGATTACATCCATCTACATTCCTCGGGCTGCAAGGACTTCTGGGAAATCACAGAGAGTTGTAGAGAAACAATACAGGGACTTTGGTTTGCAGTGGGTGGGAATGTGACAGGTTCCATGCTGCTTTTGATTTGCTGACGTCTGTTTTGGATATCTTGGTAACCGTCTGTGATTTCTTTCTTAAGACTTTGTTAGTCTGTATTCCATTGCAAATCAAAGCCAGTCACTTAACACAAAGAAAAATGCTACTGTTGGATGCAATACAACCGTCAGTGAGTCACATTTAAGATGGTGTCAGCAGGCGTGAAGTGGCCCGTGTGCTGTGTGTTGGGTTGACAGGAGCACACCCCGCCCCCCTGCATGTGGACAGAGTGTGTGCTGTGGACAGAGTGTGTGGGGCTGTCATGAATAAATGATGTGAATAATGGCCATTCTCCTCAGAGTGGATATGAAATGCTTCCACAAAAGGTTAACAGCTTCTAAATAAGGACAAACATTTGTCATGTTCCCAGTGATGGAAGCCAAGCTCAGGCAGTAGCTATACAGCGAGCGCTCATTACATGCATGGGGACAGGCAGGAAGAGAGACAGACGGCTAGAAAGGCAAGCAGACAGACAGGTAGGTGGACGGACAGACAGATGGGTGGGCAGACAGCCAGGCAAGCAGACAGACAGACATGCAGACATGTAAGCAAGCAGACAGGCAGAGTGACAGACAGACCTCGTTTAAACTACGCAAAGGTGATTTTTAAAGATGTATGATCACCTCAATGTATGACTTGCTTTTACATTACCCTAAAAATAGCCCTTTAATGTAGATTTACTTCGGGAGCGGTTCCTTCCTATGGAGGCCGCCAAAGCGGACATACATCTAAAGATCTTCTGAGCTTTAATGGCAACCGAGGGCTACCACAGGTTCTCCTGCAAAAGGTATGGGTGAGGTGATGGGTACAACATGCGACTCCACCAATAGATGTCAGTACATACTGCTCCTTTAACAAACATTATCTTAATTAATTCCACAATTTTCTTGCAGGCTCAGATGGTTAAACAATGGCTGACAAAATGACCCAAGAATGCCAACATTGCTTTCCCTTTGTTAGTGATTGGAGTGTTGTCAGCCACGAGCCTCCCTCAATGCAAATACAAGCCTCACCAGCGCGGTACAAAATGTGCAGAGAACCCCAGTTGTCTCTGAAATATTCATAACAGCGCAGCCATTGCTTTCCAGCTACAACACTGATGGGACTGTTCTTATGAAACGGTGCTTCACAATCCTCGGTGTCAGCAGATCAGATATGAATGCCTGCAGACTTATTAACAATAATCCCACAAATACATAAATAGTCTTTGGAGATGCTCTGAAATTCCAAAGCAAGCGAGAAGCACACATTGGGGACTGAAAGACAGACAGGCGAACCGGGTCGATCATCAAGTCATTAATCTTGGCGCTTTATTGGATGAGGAATGACAGAGACACCTCCAATCAATCAGACGTTATGTAATCTTCGCAGGCAGAGCTCATGAAGCATCAGTCATTACAACCTGCCCCAGGGTCTCCACTTCCCCAGCCACCCACATGCTCCTACAATAAATATAAAAGAGCAGCTGGACCACGTTCACCCAAAGGGTAGTACCTCCAATCACTTCCTGTGAAATGGGTCTTTGTTCTTTTTTTCAAATTATCCATTCGTGCCCAAACAAGAACAAATACATTAACTAGAGGCGTTGGAGGCAGAAACATGGGCAAACTCCACAATCCACCAATGTTTAAAGGTGCAGTGTGTACAATTTTGGTCATTTTTGTCCCTTCTAAAAATATTAGAAAATAATCACATACTGGCATTTTCATGAGTTCATAATCACGTTTATGTATTATTCATTTGCCCATTAATGTACATTTACATGAGGAGAGGGTCCTCTCAACGGGGGCCACCATGTTTTTACAGTAGCCCAGAGTGGGCATAAACATCTTTTGAGTTTTAATAACTGAAGTCTTCCATAGTTCATCCTGCATGCTCATAGGGGTGAGGGTGAGGTGATGGATACAACATGCAACTTCACCACTAGAAGTTCCCGAATCTTACACACTGCACCTTTAACCTAATTAAACTAACAGCAAACTCACTCCACCACACCTGGTCTTCAAGGTTTCCCCATGTTTTCATTCCAGATTTGTGGAATCCCCCACCGAGTTCTGTTCACCCGGCCTACCTCCCCACTCTCAGGCTGTGCCTTGGCAGATCAATGAACCAGCGTGAGGTTAGCTTTTTAATTGAGATGTCCTGAAGGGCGGGGGCTGTTTTAATGAGGCCGGGTCCTGTTTTCAACCTGACCTTTAAGACTCAACCCTACAGGTGTCCATCCTCTAACTTAAAAGGAATGTATAGGCTTGTCGGGCGGCCCGTGAGGTGTCCCGACCTCGCCGAGCTCCACTGCAGAGCGTGACATTTTAACCCGAGTCCAATTTGCCAAGTGTATGAATGATGTACCGCGTTTGAAACATCAGGTCAACTGATCCAAGCAATTTTTTTTTTCTGGTGTTCAGAGGGTTACCCCTTTTATGTCTCGCCTGTTGTCATGAAACATGTTTGCTAAAAATGTTTACCACATATATATTCTAGTCTCGGAAATCCAGAAGTTAAACTTCAAGCGTGTTGACATTAAGGTAAGATTGATCCATTGGCAGAAATGGACATTAAACTAATCTAGATAATGTTTTCATCACTAGATAATCACCCTAATATAAATATCGGTATGGCGGCCATGTTGCAGCAGTGGATTGGATAAACTAAACGTTTTAATAATTGATGTTACGAAGGAAAGGTAGGGTGAGCGTATTCAGGTACAATGTGCAAACTTCGGCTAGAAATGAATCATACGCACTGTAGCCTTTAACTGCAGAATGTGTGGGAATACATGGTTGGGTACAGAGCTAAAAGCCAAGATTAAAACCTTGAATTCAACACACCCCTCCCCTCAGAGCTTTGAATTCATCTCTGGCCTCTGGAGCAGAGAAAAGACTTATGACTCACTTATTGGCAAACACAGATCTAATTATACATTACACTGTACTTACACAGCAGCATTACTACCACCCATCAAACATTAATTACAATACTTTCATGGCTTGACTTTAAAGGTGAAGTGAGTAAGTTTTGGTGACATCTAGAGGTGAAGTTGCATGTTGTATCCATCACCTCACCCTCAACCCTCCTGTTGTCATTAAAACTCAAATGATGCTTAGTACATCCACTCTGGGCTAATATTAAAACATGGCACTCCTCATAGAGAGGACCCTCTCCTCATGTCAATATACATTAATGGGCACATTAAAGGGAAGTGGAAAAAAAGAAAAACATTGATGGGGGTGATAAGCTAACAAAAATGTCATTGTTTTGGAATATTTTAGAAGTGACACAAATGACAGAAATCGTACACACAGCACCTTTAACTTAATTGTTCAACTACCATCGCATTATGAACATACAGCTAAAAAATCTGCGGCAAGTGTGTTTATGCCATTAAAATGCAATTACAAATTAAGGCAACAGTGAAGGCAAAAGGAGGTTCAACCCAACAGTAGCAGTAGTAGTAGGTGTACCAAATAAAGTGATCCATTTTTACATTGGTATTTCTATTATCTATAGCCTTTCTCCTCTTTGTGAAGCAGTGACATATTATCAATGAAAGGCACATTTTTCTATCATTCCAATGAGTGACCCTCCTTCTCACAGGGAAGCCAACAACACCACCACTGAGAAGAAAAGCCATTTAACATACACTATTGGTTTTCCTTTAGTGAAACCATCAGTGTTTGTCTCTCATTAGTATCTTGGAATGTAGTCGATACTCCAGCATCTGGCAGATGACTGCAGTGTAAAGGGTGGGGTATGGATTTTTTCATTCCTAAAATATTGTATTTCACAATATTCATGACATTTATATCGATTTGCATTTATCTTTCAATCATTTGAGCCATCTTGCAGCATAATGCAAAGACATTCCAGATAGTCATATAATATTTCTCAAAATATAAGACTAAGAATTTGCTTAAAAAAAAGAAACCGGGGAGCTATTTGACTTGGGAGGGCACCAGAGTAATCGCAACAATTCTTTTGAAGAGAGAGGTGTTCAGTAAATGCAAGGCCAACATCAGTATTCACAACTCCGCTTCGAGGTGAAATAGCTCCCATAATGAGCAGGTGACCAGGTGTCATGGGTTACTGTGGTTACGTCAAAGCTGCATTACTTAAGGAAAACGCCCTACATCCTGCTGGATCTGGGCAAAAGCTGACAGTGAAGGGATAACTTTATTATTTATTTTATTATTAAACCTTTCCAACACAAACGTAATTATTTCATTTCATAACCGATTTCTGCGTAAATGGAAAGAATTTAACTTACTTTAGTACTTTAGTAACTAACTTAATGTTACAAAAGAGCATGAAGAGCATTTAGGACATGGTATAATACTGTAAAGTGAACGTGTCACAGATGAAACTCAACAAACAAGACTAAATGAAAATGGTTTATTCTTATGAAGTGAAAATAAACTGAATCCATACAACTGTGTAGACACCTTGTGTCACCTTAATCTCCTCTTCATCAAACATGTGCCTTCATAGACACCACCAGCTAAAAATGCCAGCAGGTCTAATGTCGAGAGTAAAGTATGCAGAGGGTGGAATATGTTTGGTTATGGAATACATGATATATCAGCCATGTTAATGACCTGAGGAAACTAATGTCTTGAAAACTCAAAAGCTCTGAAAAGTCAGTGTCTGTACATTTTTTCTTAACCCTTTAGCCCCTGTTCAACGCTTTTATTACACTGCCATGTGTAATACCTTTGACTGGCAGTATTCTCTTTGACTACAAACTGCTAATGAATGTTTAACTGTTTAACTCTGACTTACCCATTTCGTTATATTGCTCTCGTATTTTACATTTGCCGGGGATGAGCCTTTAAATCCAGTCAACGTTTATCAAACATCTTGTTGACACTGACGAGACAGCAGAACGCATCCACAGAACTGCTCTGCAATCAGACTTTTTTGTGCCTTTCTGAGAACACAATACACATAAAGAATGAAAGAAATAATATTGCTCGTGTCACTTATGGTTGTATGAGAAATGGACAGCTGAAAAACATGAGAAGGTTATCTAATCAATTTAGACCACACATAAATACAAACAGCAGCAGGCTGACTTTCTTTAAGTTTGGTTGTTTTCAAAAAAATACTTTGAACAGAATACTACAAGTGAAGCAACACTGTCAAAACACATCCTTGGTCTTAACAATGCAAGAGCAGGAGGCCGACTGTCAATACTGGATGAGCAGCGTCTTGTTTATGCTTGATAAGTTGTGTCCACAAACCTTCCCTCCGATAACAACACTGACAGTTTGGAGAACAGCAGAAGGTTAGAGAAATTGGGAAAATGTGTGTGTTCAGAAGTACATGTCCTGAAAGAGGTTCTGTCCCATCTCAATGTACGCCTCTTTTTCCTGCGCGGACATCTGCTCCACTAGCTCTGGCCTCTGGCTCACCTCTCGGTACGAGAACTGCCGACCTCCCACCATCACCACTGGCTCATCGCCCACCTCCTCAAAGTCGTCGTCGTCGTCATCTTCCTCCACCGCCACGGCAGCCTGACGATGAGGGGCCGTCGCGGGGGGAGGACCCGAGGGCACGTCATCGTCGGATTCGCTGGTATCGCTCTCGGAGTCGCTGGCGTTGCCTGTGGCAGAGGAGAGCGCCTTGGCTGCGGCGCTGGCTCCACCTCCACCCGTTGCCGCCAATCCCCTCTTCTCATGGATGAGCAAAGCGCGCATCACCTCCTCATTTTCGTCTGCCTGACCGACTCCATGAGCAGCTGCTGCATCCTGGGCTTCGGGTGCAATGTCTCCACCTGAGGGAAGAACAAATATTAGATCAAGGCATTTCTGATTTTTTTTCAAATTTAAGCTGCTATTAAATATTTTGAAGCCATCTAAAATTATAATATTTGATCTACTCTCTACTTAAGAGTGGTCAAATCTATCATTCAGATATACATGTTTATTACACCGCTGTACAACCATGAGCAGACATCTCTCTAGCAGATTGTCAATTTCTAGGTGTCACCTTCTCGTAGTAACTCAATCAATATCAATAATTTAAGCTTATCCGCCTAATAGGGTCTTAAGATCAAGCAGTTTGTGAAAAGAACAGATGTGAGGGAAGCATTTGATCAATATTTCAGTAAATATACACAGCACTATCAGCAGTTACACAATACTGACGGACTGCGACATGGATCAGTGCCAATAAAAACCTCATCAGGACATTGCTAATTACTGCAGGTAAACAAAAGCTTTATTTCAAGGGTATGAAGGAGGGAACAAGGTCATTACGGACAGATGCACACATCAGAGACTGGACATTTGGAAGGCGTAATTCACGCAATTTCCAGAATAATGGATTTTATTAATGAGCAATCCTTGCTCAGCCGTGCACTAATCAAATGTCATTATTTCAATTAAGCAATTATGGTTGGACAAGAATTTGGCCGGGCTGAGATGTTCGTGCCCTTGAGTGAGAAGACATACGATAGCTGGGTTGAAAGAGCACTCTGGCAGGGGCAGATAACCTGGGTTGACCTGTGATAGCCTGTTTCAACTACAAAGACCGCAGGGATGAAAACTAAAGGTCAGAGAAGAGCAGCTAAAGTGTGGCTCTGGACTGGGCTTTTTTGCCACCAGCATTTTCTATTTGCTAAAAAAAAACGTGTCTGCAGCAAACGACTCCACGGGCAATGACATTTAGGATGAGGAAAGGCCCTGTGATTTTTAAGTTATTAGGAAAACAAATTTATTCTGGAAGCTAATTTTTAGAATACTCGAAGTACTCTCAATTATGTTTTTTCTAGCAACAAAAACATGTCATATGTGACTATTGTGATTAAGGATATCTACATCAATAAAAGTTTAATCATTACCTTTAATCATTTAAAGGTGGAGTGGTTACGATTTTGGCCATTTTTGTAACCAAATCACCAAATCTTACACAGTGCACCTTTAATGGTGGTCAAGAATTTAGCAGCTAAGTCCCACCCTGGGACTCACAGTTATCAAACTGTATCAATCATGCTGTGACACATATATTTTTACATATATCTTGCTCGTTTACATGTATCAGATTTAAACTCTTGTGTGTAAAAAATACACGATCATCAATATTCAAGTCAATATTCATAGTACTATGCCATGCAGGCAAACATTGTGTTGTCCCTTTGGGAAACCATGTTTGTACTCATTATGTGCACGTGAGCAGCAACAAAAAGAAAACAACTATGGAGCCATTTGGTAACCGGTGGTGGCTGCCAGTGCTCGAGCGAGCGAGCGAGTGAGAGCGAGAGCGAGAGAGAGAGAGAGAGAGAGAGCAGCCGGGGAAGCATTATTTAGTGCTTTAGATAGGCATTACTCCATTTCAGCTTTGATGTGGGCTCCAGTAGAAGCCAGCTGTTTCTCATAAGATCATAAGCTCAGGAACAAGCAAATGTCAAACACTTTTTCCCCAGGAGAGCACATTCCCATAATTGCTGACCACAGGCTGACAGAAGCTATTGACAGTCAGAAAGAGAATGTCTTTCTTTCAGCTTGTTTACCAGCCTGTTCACTCATTGCCATTGAAAGAAAAGGATTTCTTTAACAAAGGAAATGTTCCAATAAGGGCCTCTAACAATAAGTGAAGAAGTGTTTGATGGCAGAAAGAGACGTAATCACCATCCCAAAATGTCAGAGATTCCTATATTCTTCTAGGAAATATAATGACAGAACATTTAAAAGAAAACTTACGATTCTGAAGAGCATCAGGTTCGCTATAAGCTCCCTGCACTGTGCTCTGCGTCAACCACAGAGGCCTTTCCTTGGGAGCCTTGCCCTCGTTGGCTTGTTTCTGTTGCTCCTCCTGGTCCTCCATACTAATCACAACATTCTGAGTGTACAGGTCAGCGTACGATGAACCTTTGGTGGACCAGGCCTCGCGGTGCGGTCCGCTCGCGGAGTTTCCGGCAGCTGCTGCAGCGCGTTCACGACTGGAGGAGAGATTGAGCAAAGATCCTTAAAAGCATGATCGTCGACACTTAAATTAGCATTTTAAATACCTCTGTGGTGCAATCGAGAAAAGTTCCATTGTGAAATGGAATGAGTATGACTGTGGCAGCTAATATTGTGAACAGAATGTTGCCAGTAACGCAGGGGTTTCTTGTGAGACTTGTCGAACTCTGACCTCTGCTTGAGAGCAGGGATCTCAGCGGGCTCTGGTTCCAACAGGTCATGGGACAAATTGATATCTTCCGTCTCTCGTAGCAGTGCGTAGATGGGCTCGATCTGCTCGTTGAAGCGTGCCACCAGCGTCCTGGCATCAGGACAGACGGAGTCATCCTCTTCTACTTCTGTCTGGCAGAAGGTGCAGTGAAATGTACCTGTGGTCAAAAAAAGAGGAAACATTCAGGGAAACACCTGGCTAAAGCAAATGCCGCACAATTACGCAAACAGACAAATCAATTAAAACAGACGAAACTAATCCAAACCATCAAACCAACCCTCATGAGTCCATTTGACAGGCCAACAGAGAACTCTGTACAGTGGAAACATGCTACAGTATCTGCCGGAAACTATACATACATGCCACAATCAATTTAATTTATGGTCAGTGGAAAAGAGAGGATGCAGCGGCCTGGTAACAAGGTGAGCTGACTGAAAATAAAGAGACATTTACAGCAAAACATGCCATTTCTCTGACACTTTACTTCATATGAGCTCACAGGAGCAGACTGAGTAAATGTGGAGTGAATGCACGTGGTACACGTACTCTCAGACCGGCCATCAGACAAATCCGATGTGACTGCACTCTAAATGAGTGTTACGGTGAGTGACTGTAAAGCTGCTGTGTTTAATTAGCATAGCAGGTATGAGCCGGGTCCCTGGACTCTTTTAAAAAGGTACTTAACTGGTCTAGATCGGATTCATAGGTAATTGGATTTTGAACTCAGGCTTGGCTCTGACCCAGAATTCATAGACATGTCTATTGGGCTTTGTAGTGCCTCAAAGTTCAAAGCAAATTGTTCTAAAACCTTATTATTGTAATTTTTGAGAAACTGCAAAGCCAGTTATTTATGGTGACACCTGCAGCAGCAACATTACATGCAGTCAGGATTCTGTCACTCGCTTGCGCAGCCATGCTCACGCTCCATAGGTGTGAATGAGCACTGACAAGTTGAAAAGTAATCACAACAATAGAGCTACAGTATCTGGGGGCCAGCTGCCGTTACCGGTGCCCCTGACTGCCACTGCGGCAGTTAGCAAGCAAGGTAGAGCTTTGACCCAGAATGGAGACGGCACAGGTAGCTATGACCCAGCTCCAGCATGTGCCAGTTCAGACAATAGAGAGCCATTCCTGAGCCATTATGCACTGCTGGTGCTATATTAGAGCAAGCTAGCAAAACACACCATCAGCACTCCGGACCATAGGTTCAGGGGCAACTGCACTCTTGATATTCATTACATCAATGCAGCTGTGGCCGAGGGGATTGGAAGAGCTGTCCAACCGGAGGGTCGGGGGTTCAATTTCCGCCTGCCACCATTCCACATGCTGAGGTGTCCTTGGGCAAGACACTGAACCCCATATTGCCCCACGAACTTATGGATACAACGTGCTGCAAATAGATGCACAGCATGAATGTTTGAGTGACTGGGTGAATGTAAACTGTACTATGAAGTGCTTTGAGGGTCCCTATCGAAATACAGACTATTTACCATTTCCCCAGGAAAGCTCAAACTGTGTCACTTCACAATGTAGATGACCACAGGCTAAGGGGGAACTAAGAAAGATGTGGAAATTCAGATTCTTGGCTTTTGTGACAACCTGTTTACAAAAGAAAAGTTGCACAATGCACCTTTTTAAGAACTGGAAAAACAATTCCTGGATCCATACTGACATTTGAATCCTCCCACTTTCAGTTCTGTGCCATCTGACCCCAAAAAACACTACTTACAATAGGGTCAGTCTTAAAGGCAAAACATTTTTTGGCAAAGTCAGGCTAATAAACACAAAACTGTCAATAGAGTTAAGTCAAATCTCCAAAGCAGATAAAAGGACCCTTATATTTGATGAGTTCAAAATAACTGGACTGAGTCTTGTGCTGTGGTGAAATGAAGGGTTGGAAAGGTTTCTGCTTTTTTATGGATCAAGTCTTGGAAAATAGGTAAGAGAAATGATGGGAGTCCCAAGCATAGTAGTAAACAAAAACTGCTTCTTCTACCAAGAGCTGGTTGGACCAACGTGTCTGCTGGAAAACGAACAAAAGTGCACGTCTTCCAACATTCACACAGCTCATGGTGAACATTTTAGAGCTGCAGGGTCTTCTTGTCTCTACTGTAGAAGGTCAGAAGGAATTCGAAGAATCGTAATGTCAATCCTCATCCCTATGAGGTTACAGAAGTAGTGGGCCCTGCAAAAGCAACCGGCCCATGTGTGCACCACTGTGTGAGCTGCAGGAATTATTTTTGTCAGCCTGTCAGGGTGCTGGGTTACTGCCCTCACAGCAAGATTTGATACTGGTTGAGATATTTCAAAACAAGAGACAAGAGCAGAGGAACTGGCGCGTAGGTTGTTAAATGAGTCAGCAGGAATGTGGAATCTTTGGCTTTCAGATGTATTATGCGGTGTGGAATTATTCTGCGTTTGCTTTTATAAATCTTTTACCAGTAACTATGTCATCGGGAGCCAAACTTAGACCTTTAATGCAAAGCTTTATCTTGCTCAACTGTGATTTTCTACTCTAGTTTTGCTTATAATTCTTTTAAGAAAGAAAGATCAATACTGTAGCAAACTGAAGTTGGGACAGTGTACAGAATGTGGAATCTATTAATGTGAGACAACAGCTTACTTTCCTCTACATGATGCAAGAGAACCCATTTATCACTAAAAAACATTTTTGAGCTACTGTAAAACGTGGTGGTGCAACATGGGGGGAAATGGTCACCCAGTAAATAAAAAAGGTTCATTCTAGAGTTATAAAAAACAAGAGAAAATGAAATAATTTATATAAATCATATAAATCAAAAACCTTTGATGCCAGTGATTCATAAAATTGTCCAAATGTTTCTCCAATCAGATTTGTATGTATAAAAAAAACATTATACAAGGTTTTTGTGGTAGGTTCAACTGCACACAACCCATTTACATACATCAAATTAATTTTAAAACTAAGTCATTGGAGTACAGATATTCCTCACCAGTCAAAAACCATGACACATATTCACAAATCAGCTATTTGTGAACCAAAATAATTGTATTCCAATGAAAAAAAATCTCAGGTGTGTGAAAGATTTTGATGCCTCTTGTCAAGTAGGTTTACTTGCTTTTGAATGTTACCTACATCTTTGTGTGGTACAACCCATCTGGAGTATCCTAGCAACAGAGCTGGCATCCTCATTCTGACAGACTCAAGAATGAAACAAGTCTATGAATGATTTTCAACGAGGGAAAGTGTTTAGCTCACAATAATCAATTATCATCATCATCATCATCACAAGTACTATGCTTCATCCATGCGCAAATTTGCGAGATGTTGCTTTTGCAGCATAGATTGATGATGCAGCAGTTGATTACTAAGACGGTTCCTGGAAGCATTCACTAAAACTGGATGGATGACCAGCAGAAAATAAAATCCAATTATAAACCAGTCACATATTCACACACCTTCTCAGGGAATGCTCACTATCAGTAAAATGTTGTTTTGTTATAAAGCTGTGTGTGTGATATATAGGTCATTTTAACATTTGACACCTCTTGGCCTATTTGCAGCTTTAGCAAGATAAGATGCTCATACTTGCAAATGCATTCTGCCTGAATACTTTACAGTTTTCAATTCATTGTTTACTAATGAGATGAATTATTTTAAAATAAACTCTGCAAGGACAAAATGAATAGGAGAAGCATATCTGCCAGACAGTTGTGAGGGATAAGAGAAATCTGCTAGTTTTCATGAGCCAAATAATGTGACTGCAGATATGACCTACAAGAGGTGGACAATCAATCGACCAATCATACAGAGATGTGTGTGTGACCACGTTGACCATAACTTGATGACTCATCATACCTTTAATGGTGCCATGTGTAGAATTTAGAGCCATCTAGTGGTAAAGTTGCAAATTGCAGCTGAATATTCCTAATCTCACAGGACAATTACAAAACAATGGTGGTGCAACAAGGCTGCCTCTGAAATGAAGACCTGCCTCATTATACATAAACCTCTTTTCCACAGTTTAGAAAACCCATCAACATCCGAGTTAATGTATTTTTCCTGCAACCGTAACATGTTAAATCAACATTCGCTGACAGGTCAGATGACTGCGCAACCACTGTGGGTTGTAATTGGCTGTGGCTCTAATTAGCATCGATGGGAACTACACTCAGGTGAACGCATTCACATAACATTAACATAGTCTTATGGTAAGCCACATCCATGCTTCATTTCCAAAGCACATAACAAAGTGCAAAACTGGCTTGGCAAAAAGGTGATGGAACTTCCTCTGATTCAAGTTGAGATAAAGAGTGTGAGCAAAATGGAAATGTCACTTTAGAGGCATGTTGTTGTTTTAAAATGAATACCAGTGCAGTAATGACAAAAAGACGACTCATTGCAAACAATTCAAGGTAAACTAACTACTGACAATGGGAGAGATGTAAAATGCCTCTCTATTGTTTTTTTTTCCAGGTATAAAATACTAAAACTGCTAAGACACAAGACATAAAATAATTCAACACCAATTCAATAGCCAAATGTATGGCATTTCACTCACGTATTCTAAATCAATGTGGCCCTCTGGGGAAAAAATGCTGCCCATCCTGTTCTAGAGGTGAGAAAACAGCAGATAGTATTTTCAGGTGTTGTACAATGACAGGATTTTTATTAACTACCAGCCAATACATTGCTATCACCTTAACCACTGTAGCTTGAAATTCTGCTTATTTCCTTGATGGTCGCTTGTTTCACTCAACTGTCTACTGACACAAGTGATGTCCATTTAAAGCATTTTTAAGACAGCTGTCAGCTCATATTGAATATCATATCAGTGTGTGGAGGATTGAGTGGGAAAAGAGTGTGTTGAAAAGAGATGGGGAGGTGTGAGAGAAACAAAGAATGAGTCAGCTCTGTAGGTGAAATGATGGACAACAGCAGACAAACCAATATGGGCCTGATATTACTCAGCCTCACATGATGTGTTAATACAGTCAGTCAAACCGTCAGCAATACCACACTTCTCACTATGGCAGATCTTCTGCTACCATGTTGACGTGAATTATTATCATTTCTTTCATTTTAAATAAATGAATGGAACCCTGCAGCTTGATTAAAACATGTCTTGGCAGGCTGCAATAGGAGCTGAAGCGCCAGGGATGTTTGTCCATTTCTGCTGTGGTGAAAAGCCCAAGTTGTCCAGTGGAAAGTACAAATTATTTACATTACTGAGGCGTGAAATGATTTTTTTGGGGGGGGGGGGTAATGAACCTCTCATGAACTACTGCAAGGACAACCACCTAGATGTCCTGATTATTGTTACCCAATGTGGCAAGATTTCAATAAAATGTATTCAAAGCTGACATTTTGCATTCATACATTATTCAGGAGGTTTTGTGGTGAGATGTGCAATATCCTGGGAACAGAGTCAGACAACAGGTCCAATTTGAATAAAATAGTTGTTGAATTGTTGACGTAAGAAAAACTCATTTGAATCTCCTTTTCCTAAAAAGCAGGGTAAATAGAACTACGGCAAAGAAGCACACAATTTAAAAGTAACAGAAAAGGAATTTCTTTGTGATACGATTTTGTATGCTATCAATAAAAAGTACTTAAGTTCCATAAAATAGCTGTGAAACCCTATTCATGATTGTTGTACTTTGTTCAAGTAAATCTGGATTATTTAAGACACTAAAATATACTAGCATCTTCACTTCAAAGGTGTAGAAATGCAGATTAAAATGAATTCAATTTTACCTGTTAGGAGAAAGTATCAAATCTTATTAAAGCTGAAGTAAACAGCAGGTTAGAAAAAATAAAATGGACTGCTGAAAAAGTGTAAGCAGGTGGACAGTTTTTTAAAAGTTACATCTTAATGAGGAGCTGCAGGCCCAGAAATCGTTTCAAAAAGGCTGCAGGGTCCTGGTGAACTTGTGTTAGTGAACCATGTCTATGAAGTTACACTTAGCACTGACTGCCATCTAGAGGTGCACTGCTCAATAAACCATATTTTTACATGATTGAAAAAAAAAAATGTGAGGGCACAAAAACAAATCAAGCAAAACTTTCTGGCATTTGCTAATTTGTAAATATTATTCATGTTTAAGTTTATCTTTCTATCCATCAACAAACTGATATGTTCAAACATATTGAACAACACAATCAGTGACATGAACTGGAACTGTACCTGTCATAGGGTCAAACAGCTGGTTGGCCTCTAGATCTGTGAAGGTGGAGAAACAGCACGGGCACCGGAATGAAGCACGGTTTGTTGAGTCTCGCTCGTCCGTCTCGATGCGTCTCCGCATGTGGTCCAATTTATACTTGACCACATTGACAAGTACCCTGTGAAAATAGATCGACATAAACATTGTTGAACATCTGAACAGGGGAGAATAACTTTGTTTCAAAGGTCAATGGCATACAAACGAAACCCTGACGTGATTTTTTTTTCTGTTCATTTTCACACATGAAGTCCTACTTGACATTTACAGCCTTTTCAGCACTTAAAATGGATTTGTTGTGCTTCAGAACTTAAATTATTTGAACATTTCTTGACAGTTGAGTGCCACCATACTTATTTATCAGTAGAGATGGTACCATGATGCATGTCCTTATGAAAGTGTGAAAGTGATGTTGCGTCATCAAAACATTGCGCGTTGGCATGCAAACAGATGTCAATTCCTGGAGATGAAAGCCTGGTGTAACTTCCTGATCTCTTGCCATCACCTGTCAACAGGGGGAGTTTATGACAGTGTTCAATAACCCACACTGGTGAAGTCGTAAAATAGCCACCTGTAGTTGATGAAATAGTAGTTGTGCCGTGTTGTCTTGCCATCAGACGCCGTCTCCACTCGCATGCGGCACTTGACAAACTTGTCCGCCTTCAAGGTGTTGAGTACAGAGCGCAGTTGTTTCCGGTCAAACTTGAGGAGCTCCAGCATGTCCTCCTCTCGTACGCACGGGTTACGAATCAGCACATCCAAGGCCAAGGCATGCTCCACTTCATAGAAACCCCTCACGACCTGCTTAGCAAGCCGCTTGAGTGAAGCAGGGACCTCGGTCAGTAGCTCTGGTTCCATCATCTTATGCTGTGGACAGAAATGACACAAAACATTTTTTTGAAATGACAATTCTTTATTTTTGTTGATCATGAATTAAAGGTTTGTTGTGTAAAAATTTATGTTAAATGATTTCATATATTTCAAGTAATAATTTAGTTAATATTTGACTGTGTAATTAACAAATTGGAACAATTGTGGTGCTGTTGTGCTCTATTTTTATTGTCAAGTATTGCTGATTTCATGACCTCAAATTTAAACCTACTGCATTCACACAGCAGCCGCCTTTTGCACTAATGTGTTTCTACAGTAGCTCAGGCAGGACAAACTAAATACCTTTTAGTTATTCTGATAGCTGATGGCTACTGTGGGATGATGTGATTTAGGATGACATTTTATGCTTCATCCCTTAAATCCTACACATAATGTCGAGACACATATCCAGCAATAAATAACCCAAATCACATACAATTTTAGAGAGACAAGACAATAATTTAGATGGAAATGAAAGATATAATGAGCAACATTGCCACACTGGGTGAAATTTGAAGGGACATCTTACAGACTAATATTCCTTCTTTATTACTTTTCCTACAATGACAGAAATTGTTTAAACCCTAAACTGATATGCTCACAAAGTGATTCTTACTTTTAGCTCTACTGATGTGAATTTATTGAACTGTTAATGTATAATATCGCTGATGAATGTGTTGCCTTAGTACTTAAGTGACACCTCATTTCAAAGAGCACAGGACCTCTGAGAAAAGGATTCCAACTCAGATCAAAGGCTCTTTGCTAACAGAAAAAGGGTTTGCTCATTAAACCTTTCGAAACTGTTAACGGTGTATTTCCTGAAGGAACCGGACATTCTGAATTTGAACGATTGAAATCTAATGAATAGCGGAAACGGAGGAAAACGCAGGACAAAGACTGATATATCAACATATCCATTAACAACTGCACAATAACAACAATAGTAAAAAAAAAAATATGAACAAGGAGTAGGATAACTAATTATAAATGCTACCAGCACTCACACAACTAGCTAATGATTCAATGCGATCATTTAGCCTCTTGTGTACACTTACCCAACTTTCTTTCTGTTTCACCAACACGATAACATGCAGCTGCGCGTTCTTTATGACATCTCAGAGAAAAAGTTACCTTCGTTTCTAACAAACTCGGCGAAACCTACATACTAAACACGTCTCATTGTGTTAGTTACGCGGTTAGCTTACATGTTTCAACTTTCTGAAGAAAACCCCGGAAACAAAACGATGACCAAACGAAAATAAATAGCCAATAGTAGCAAAGTATGTAAGACTGATTTAAATTTTAGCCAATAGTATTACAGATTTTCATAGCCTCTGATTCTCTAACCAATCAGAGTACAGTAAGGAGGCGGGCTTTCTACTGTTTACTTCCGGGACAACGCTGTCAATAAAAATGGCCTCTTTAGACAGAGTAAAAGTGTTGGTTTTAGGAGATTCCGGTGAGTAAATGACATTTTCACGATTCAGACTTCGATTAGAGCGTGTTCGGTTCTTATAGGTAAAGATTTATTCGAGTCCAGATGAAGTCTGACCGGTTTATCTGCCCCGTGTGGTAACATTGTACACCAAACTATAGTCACTACTGAGCCCTAGTGGCTCTACCTTATGCTACATGGCTATCATGTACTCAGTTGGCATTTCCGTGTGTAAAGTCCGATTATTATTTGTGGAAAAAATACATAACATTTTAATTTGATCCCGTTAGAGGTTGAAAATATATATACACTACTTAATAGGAGATACAGTCATACTGCATTTACATGTGTTTTTTTTAGCAAGGGCTTTTTGTATTCTTTGTTTTGTGACATCAGTTGTGGCAGTCATATATGTGATTAAACAATAATCGTTCATAGTTAATAGAGAATAAACTGCAATAGTCCCCTGTAGAATTCGCATGTAAACAAAGTGAAAATAAATAAAACTAATGTAACATATTATTTGCACTGAACTGGCAACATACAAGGGAATTAAGTGGGAGTATTCAAATAGATGCTTGTGAATGATTCGTAAAATGGTAAATATCACTCCTGATAATTGGTTGACCTCTTGTAATATCTATACACTACTTTGTGTCAAAAGTGATTTAATGCATATGTACATTTGTTTTCAAGCAATTAAAATGTTTTATTAAATCCACCAAAACTGTAAATCATCAACCCATATTCCTGTGATTTCTGCAGGTGTAGGCAAATCGTCCTTGGTCCATCTTCTCTGTCAGAATCAGGTGTTAGGAAATCCATCATGGACTGTTGGTTGCTCCGTGGATGTCCGGGTAAGAACACCTCCTAATGTTGTACAACATGCACTTAATATAGAATGATGATGATGACATTTTAATGTAGCGTTAATTAAGTAAATGTATTTCATTCATGTTTAAATATCATAAATGTTGCTATCATCAGGTTCAGGACTATAAAGAGGGAACCCCAGAGGAGAAAACCTACTATATTGAGCTGTGGGATGTGGGAGGATCTGTTGGCAGTGCCAGCAGTATCAAAAGCACCAGAGCAGTCTTCTACAACTCAGTTAATGGTGAAGTTCATTGTTATTTCATGTGACGATTTGCAAAAGACTAAAATCACATTCACTACTATTGATGATTGTACTTTTTGTACTATTGGATTCTTTTAGGTATTATATTGGTGCACGATTTGACAAATAAGAAATCCTCTCAGAATCTTTACCGCTGGTCACTAGAGGCTTTGAACAGGGATTCCTCTCCAACAGGAGTCATTGTCTCAAATGGGTAAGCGCACATATGCTTTGTTATCGTTTGTTTCCACAGGATGTTGTATTTCACACACACATTTATCACTGCTCAGGATGACAAAGAGTGACCTTAAATGTATTTCTTTTCTTCCAGCAGTGACTATGATAGAGAACAATTTGCAGAGAACCCAGTGCCTTTGCTTCTGATTGGCACAAAGTTCGACCAGATCCCAGACCCAAAACGCAATGATGTTCTCACCCGAACAGGCTTCCTCTCTGAAGACTTTAATGCTGAGGAGATCAATCTCGTAAGATTCATTCATACACACTAGGACGACTATAGTGTTTTGGAATTTGAATTAAAGTCTCTGTGACAGGATTTCGACCATTGTTGCACATTACTTTTTTTTCTTGCCACAGTCAATATACTGTGCCTTTCTTATTTCAGTGTCACAAATTATAAGTCTGCCTGTCTTTTTTTTTTACATTATGAATATGTTATATCAAGCTTGTTATTCTGTTCACACAAACTTAACTCAGTTGAGACACAATGTCATAGCTCAAACTTAGATCTGAGATTAGCAAGGGGAGTAGGAGGTAGTCAGGTAGTAGGAGCACTGTAGCTCCTCAGTGTTTACACATTTATGGTACTTCTACGACACCTTGTGGACATATGAGCAAACTGCAGTGCCTTGATGATTTTCCTGCAACAACCCATCAAACTAATTTTGAAATAAGCCTTTATTCCACACGTAAAAGTGTAAAATTCCACCTGAGGTAAAGGTGTCACATTAATGAGGCATCTTGTTTTGTCAGGACTGCACTAACCCCAGATACCTCGCTGCAGGGACATCGAATGCAGTGAAGCTCAGTCGGTTCTTTGACAAGGTGAGAGTTCTGACAATGCCACATGGAGTCATTTAGAATGTGTCTTTACAATATGTTCAGTATGAAAAATCATCTCATTTCTTTTTTGCTTTAAACAAAAATCCTGAATAAATATTAGAAGTTTACAATATTCTGCAATGACTCATTTGCCTTTATCGTGTAGAAATAATTTAAAAGTTACGGATATGCAATAAAACCATCAACAATAACATTACATTGTCTGTGTTATTCTGTTGTGCCTTATTTGGTAGCTGTATCTGACACTGACTTCTTTGGGTAATCGAAGATGATGATAAGAAAAAACCCTTCTCTTGTCACAGGTTATAGAGAAGAGATATTTCACCAGAGATCCAAGTCAGGTGAGTGTCACATTTCCAGCATTCATGTGAATGAAACAAATTCTAATTTCAGATTTTTCTTTTGTAACAAACATTAAATTAGGTATGACTGTGACCAAGGTGTTGTTTTAGTCATATCTAGTGGAGAAGTTCCATGTTGCAGCTGAGTGCCCTTCGAATCAACCCTCTCCCTCAAATCATGAGGGAGAACCCATGGTAGCTCTCAG